>JAODAF010088556.1:0-10970 GCA_027574765.1 Molpadia intermedia | reverse complement strand
CAATAAATTCATATAACATTTGTTTTAACCAGGTTTTATTGCAATTTCACTTGGCCTTAGCATTCACAAAAACTTACATCAGTACCAATATCACCACCCCCTCACTTCTGTTTTAAAAGAAAATAAACGGCACAACTGCGGGATTCCCCACCTACGATACACATCACTGTGACTCCGCCGAGGGCAGAGCCTAGGCCTATCACCGTTGCACTAGCAATGGTGAAACGGTGCGGCTTAGTCTAACGTCCTAGCCTATGTCGAATTATCCCGACTCAGACTCATTCCGAGCAGATAAGCAGAAACAGCGTTTACTTTATGTCGATTATCCACGATATTCAAAAATAATTGTGTGAAGTGTTCCGTATCTTTGGTCTTTGAAGATTTAGGGATTGCGATAGGCCTATATTATTATATTTTTATTTAAATTGATTACACGCCCTTCTGTTTATGACGGTTAAGACAGCGAGTTATCATACGAAATATTTAAGTCCAAACATTAGTATTATGCATATCAAGGTTTATTTTTGCTTGATATTCTCAGGAATCGCTGGCAACGTTACGATCGACAGCAGTGGAGACAGGGAGAGCGATTACTCGCTCATGGATATGAATGAAGACGGTGAATTTGAGGTGAGATATAATATAATTAACATCACGAATCTGGCGTAGCCTACCTATCCCATATTTCACTGAAAATCTGAGAATAAAACTTAATACTGTAGGCTACCCAGCAAATACCTGGTAACCAAGCTTTCGGACGCTTTGTGCGTTTTGTCATCATGAAAAGTTACTTCTGTCTATTGTGTAAACAGCGGCCACTTGCCGGGATGATCCCGTTAAATTAAATGCTTAAACAACACTAGATAATATATTCTCAGAGCTTGATGAATTTACTGACACTGCCAGACATATGTCCAGACCTACTTCTCAATGTGTTCAATGTTTATGTAGCCTACTTTTATTATCCTCTGGAGGCTCAGCTGCATGTACAATCTCTTGGGCTCTATTAAGGGCAGTAAATCATAGCCTCAATCAACCCACCGGTCCCTAGTGAGGCTTGAGATTCCCGATATTTAGGAGAATCACTGCGTCATGAACGAGTTTTGAAATTACCGACAAAATAAAGACAGTGATTAACATTTGATCTTTATGATAATCAAGTACATGTCAGATGCAATCAAATAACGAATCTTGAAGAAATTGAACTGTCATTTTCGATGTTCAGATGGCTTGAAATGTATACATCAATATATACCGAATTTCCTTTCTCCATATATTCCACATTTGGGTTTCTTTTTTAGCTTTGTTCACAGTTTGATGGGATCAATACATTGGAAAGGTCAGTCGATTTCCTGTGAATATCGACAAGTAACACATCAGCCGCTCAGTATCTAAGAGCCCATTTGACAGACAAAATTAAAAACACAGTTGATAGTAGACTGGATAGTAGACTTAAAATAATGTAACTTGAAATAAACATTGCATATTCATTGGGAAGTCGTTATTTTCTTTAAAAGACATGTTCATGGTAAACGCACTCGAAGAACATTAAAAGAAAAATATTAGGCTCGATTGTTAATTTGGGTATTCTATATGCTAGTCACCATCTACAGGATGAAAGAAAACCTTACAAAACTGTTTCAGTTGTAAATTGGTCTAAATTTGATTCCTAAACTCATTTCATTATTTGTCAGTATCACACCAATCGTCTACTAAAAGACTGTGTGAGGTGCTCTAAATATTTGGGGACATCTTACGCACCTATCCACCCCACAAATCGTCACACATGACACTAACTTTCGAAAGTCGATGAGGCACGTTCCTTGCTCTACTGGCTACGTCATTGATTTAATGTATCGAATTAAAAATGTGAGGCAATGTCATTATATTCATCATTATGTTGCTTGCATCATCCATCATCCACATACAGTCATTAAATATTTTATGAAACGAGAAATTTAGGGTCGTAGACATCCGTAACCATTAGCTGGCATTCATCGATTAACTTACATTAACATTACTCATATTGATGTAGTCATACTTTGATAAATATCCGATTATAGTAACAACTGGAGGGTCGCATCTCATTTCTTCTTATTTCCTTTTCCTTTGAGCAGCTATCTAATATTTACACTCTGTCGTCATTTGTGATATTTCACAGATGGCGATATTGGGCATCTCTATTATATTGTCGCTGCAGGCGATCATCTATGGTAGACGGTGTCATTTACGTGAAACACTCCGAGTGGCTCGTGGTTATCGATTCCGACATTGCGCTCGGTCGTTTCCGTATCATTTTACGACCAATCAATTTCATGAGACTATTCATCTGATATTGTTATACTATTCTTGAATGGTGATAGCCACAAGAACGTAACCAAGTACCCTAGAGTGTATTTTGGTTAAGTATATTTTAAGAACATTTCATGTCAATTTTGACTTCTAAGCAGTTTGATGTCAAGAAAACATTTTAAAACTAAGAAGTCGTGTCTCAATGTGGCCTTACCTATAATGAAATCGTTAAATCGAGACGCAAGCAATTCGTGGGCAATGTAAACTAATACGAATTGGCTGTGTGCATGCGAGTAAGGACCAATGTTGTAGCAGATGCGGCTGCAGCCCTAGGCCTACAAAAACATAGGCCCGCCTGTATACAGTCTGTCATTGTTTGAAGCCGTTAATTCGATCCCAGTGTTGGTTCCATTGCCGCACGCAAATCTTGCCCGGCTTGAGGTAAAAAAATGTTCGAATACCACCATTGGCAAGTAGATGGTTTTGACAGCTAAATAAGACCTCGGTCAATTAATTCCCAAGTATGTGACCCAAACAATATTAAGTAGCGGTACTCTAATTGATTGTCTCAATTGTGGTCAGACTACCTGGACAAAGATAAACATATTTGTGCAGGCTAATTAACAGTAGTTTCTGTGCTCTAGTTTCAAATATGTGGATTTAGCATACTGTACTGAATGGTAGTGACTCTGTTAGTGACCTGTTCTCCGGGGGGACAAGGGACTATACCTCACTTCACATTGGGGAACAGTGCTTGCCATTCCTTTTAGCTATTAAAATATTAAATTTAGAAATATAAATTACCAGTATAAAATTTAATGTATGGTAATGTACATAGGTCATCTTAAAGCATCTGATGCCCAGTGATGCCAAACGTGCGTCTGGATGGGCGTGTATACATTCCATCTGAAGAATTTCTCTAGAGCACTGGCTCATCCATTTACATAATTAATAAGTGTTTTTGGAAAGGTCTGTTTCTGCTGAATCGAGGTTTGCTAATGTCACTCCAAGTTTCCGAAACTTAACACCAACTTAACAGCATGATTTGTAATAAAATGAAATATGTGGTCACATACTCAATGGCTGAGCGTTGTCATGTTAATCCTTTGATTAAATTAGTCGCATCATGGCTTTAACATAATGGATCATGTTTAATTGATGTTCTGGAAGACATTGCTTGTTCAGTTGATGTTATTCAGGGAATTTCAAGAGCCAATTGATATAATGGTGGGTACTCATCATATTTTCGGAGAATCTTGGAGTTGAAAGTTGACCCTTATATTGGAAGCAAGTTTGGTCGTGCAATACATTTCAGAGAATAGTTATCAGCGGTTGTGTTTTTTTTCTCAAATTAGGTTACTCGTGGAGTGTCACGCCGTTCTGTGGTTTGTCCTCTTATTCTTTACATCAATGATATCGTTGATTATCATGTTGCAGCTAATATGATGAAATATGCTAACTCAAACACATTTATTTTGAAGTCGTTTTTAAGACCTTGATACACGTTTGGTTGTGCATAGTTGTCGGCGCGGTTGGGCTTCTACCCGAAACAAAATTACTCGTTTCACCCGGTTTTGTACTTGGGTCTACTTTGTGTCTTTCTATCAATGATATTATTGATACTGTTGCTGCTCTTATTATGAAATTTGTTCTTCTATTGTTTATATCAATCAATGAATCATTGTGATTATGTGGTACATGTAGCTATTATGAAGAAATTTGCTGGTTGCAACAATATTTATTTAACTAGTCTAAAGTCTAAAGTCTTGTTTCTTTGTTGTAAAGTTATGCGCAGAGTGTATGGCAAGTTGGCAACATTAATTTTGGTTACAGTTTGAGTATGTTCCTTTTGATAAGGCCACTGGTGTATATATCGAGGTTCCCCTTAAATAATCTCTGTTGAGACATAATTTGATCTATTCAATCCAATCGTTCGCCCGCCAAAGAGACAAATGGTTGAAAAAAGGTTCAGCTACATTGTTAAACTCATTCGAGTGAAGATTTTGTTGGTAAATCATGACGTACAGTATATAATAAATACACGTAATCAGTAAAACAAAAAAGAGGTAAACCGAGTAACATACTGCAGGAATTTAGCTATAATTTGTTTGAAATGTAGCTCAGCACTAAACAAATTGTTACGCAATTTTCCTTACATCAGTTTTATGTTTCCTCTGGGCATTAAATTCGTTAAAAATGTTAATGGATTGGTTATTGCTACTTCTGAAATGCTACGAGCACGCCACTTTAGTAGCCTACAGTATGATACTGGCGTATGAAATATGTACGTTAGTGCATGAAGTTACGGAGTGCGCGAAATTACCATATCTTAGACAGAATTCCTCGGCGCATCACATATCAATATATCGTACTGTGTCTGTATGCATTGTATTGGGTTTTAGCTATCACGATATCAAGACCATATTCTAACAGCAAATTAACTTAATTGTGGTTTGTCCTTTTAGCTGCGAGATTAATTAACAACATTCACCTAGTTTTATACCACTCCGACCATGCCAGGGTGGCGGTATGGTGTGTTAAGTGCGGTGTAAACTATCTATGTTAGTAAATATCCAAGATCCGCTGTAAAAGTTCATTGACATTATGAAAGAGGGCAAGGAGGCTTCCCGGTGTTATGTTTGAAAATAGTGGTTTTCGTTTTCAGCTAGCCATGAAGGAACGACTTGTTGGCGGTGTACAAAATGACATCAGCGTGTTACTGTTTATTTGCTGTCGAAGGTTAAGGAACATGTGTTCGTGATGGCTCGATATGCCTTCGTGTTGCCAGATGATTGTACCTGCACATGTACACGTACTAAACAAATTAAGCTCATTTTAATATCCACGAGAGAGCAGTTCATTCCTTGGGTAAACACGATATATTAATATGTCATGTTTTATTAATGTCATATTTGGTTTATGACCCAGGATGTGTATACAGTATGTATTCCATTCATTGTTTGGTGTTTGTCATTTATCTGCATTTTCATAAAAAAGTACAGATGCAGTTCCATAATGTTCGTGAATGAGCTGAATGTATAACAGCTCTAAAGTAGCTCTCACTCTGCGCCATTTGTTCCTAATATGAATCTCGATTTTAGGTCACAAGTTCGCATGAATTAATCCATATACTGTAGTATCATATTTATATGATATTTACTGTATACTGCACGTTCACTGCATGTTCAGCATGCTCCTCCTGTTCAGGACAACTTTCAATAGGGCGTTGAACAAGCTTGGTAAACTAAGTTGATATCTGGGTTGCGTGCGTGGCTCGGGATATCACGCATCATGGTGCAGTGATTCCCCTATTCCCTAAAAATCGGGAAGCTCAGGGCCTCAGGCCTCACTAGATCATGCCTTATTGTCTTCAATAATTGTATATGGAGCTGAGCTTTCAAATGAGGTATAATCCAGTCAAGTTAGCTAACTTTTCACAAAACTCACCACTTATTGCAACTGAAACAATCGTGTTGGAATTTGTTTGGCATCCCAAAATCTTTTGGAGTGGAATATTCATTTTTGTACGCCTTAATAACCGTTAATTAACATGTTGATATAAAAAAGTAAATAATAGAAAGTGACACGACCACTTTCATACAAGGACTATTGCTTCTTTGTGGAACAGTTGATACATATCACGGAAAGAAGAAACTAGTCGCCTTCCTGTTAGGACGTTGTATAATTTGACACTGCTCTACCAATAATTTGTGATGAGCAGAAGTGATGAATAGTAAAGGACTGAGTTTTGTTTGCCAAAGATCTTCGCGCAGCCAGGTTGTGTACCACCAAGCATGTAGTGTGAACCGCAGTTGAATGATTATGATCTTTCTTCAAAAAGACACATTGTGGCGGAGGAGTCAGTGAGGGCAGTGTATTCCTAAAAGAAAATGATGAAGAGCAGATGACAATTACTGAAGAGCAGATGACAATTCCTGATCTCATAAAAAATGAACCAGTACCCGAAAGGTTTCAATCTGGAGCCTTGTGGTTTCGCGCACATGAAAGAGAAACATCTTGGTGATTCTCAAAATAGTGGTATGTAGACGCACATTCTCAGCTATTCTAAGAGACATATGAGCAACCCAAATGATAGTGACCCAGAGTCTGAGAAATTGAGATTGATGAAAGTTGCAGCTAATTTCGCCAATAGTGACATAAAGTAAGTTAACCAACCCAAGGACAATTACCCAACTATTGTTTCTATGTTTGCGGACGCAGAAGCAATTAACTTTCTCCCACGAATATTGCGGAATTGTTTACCGTTGGGAAAGACAAATACTCAAGGGGGGAGGAGCACGCTCTTATGTTGCAAGGTTTTCCTGGAAAATTTATGCAATGTGTCGATTATGACATCAGATTCCTTGATGGCAGTGGCACATTGCATGGCATGTGCATCATGGTGGTAACACCCAAACGTGATGTGACGTCAGTCATAAAGCGTGTGTCTGTGATTACAGAGGAGATAGTGGATGTTGATCGCATCAGTATAACGCAGCTCACGTTGGATACTGGTGAACTGGGCAGTCTTAAGGAGGCAATTGTTGAAGGTGCTCGCAAAAACTGCCCTCTACGTTCAGTGGTTTTAAGGTTTCCACACTCTGACGAGCTTTCTTGGTAGCATATAAATGGCCCTTGATGAAAGGTCTTCATGAGCTCCTGGAAGTGATATTTGCTGGTAACACAGTTTCTTACATATTCAGTGGAAAAGCTGTCGCACGTGCCATCCATGGTCGCTTGAAGATCCCATCGTTCATAAAACTTTGCTGTACAATGTGTTTGGAATAAAGTTGTCTTTGTCAAGTGACAATGTTCCTGGAGCTGGAAATAACGAACCTCTACGATGATCTGGTTTCTGGTAAAGCACGATGCAGAAAGTTGACTTACACGCTCTACAACATCTTGAGAGTATTCATTCGTTCTGAACGAGTTGTTTCTCGACATGTGTACACTGTATGATATGCTATTGTACCGGCAATATCTGGCCATAGACTATACCCCAATTTCCTACACGAGCACATACCGCATATATCTAGGCTGGAAGACACGCATCCCAATGTTCACAGGCACTTCAGCCAGGGACTGCATGTTGTCACGAGGAGTCGTAGATCTTGGGCAGGGTTGTCCTCGGATCTTGTGATTGATAAGGTACTGATGTGGAGCCTGAAGACGAGTGGTGGAAGGACGCGGTGGAAATGAAGGAAACACAGCTGTCAAGGCCTGCCTATGCGGAAGTGAACATTGCGATGGATCAGCTGACAAGTGCAAAACATAACTATCACAGGCTCGACAAAAGAAGGACACTGCTGATTCAGAAGCAGATGTCCTCCATTGAATGGAGGTCTCCACTTGACGCAAATCCTTCACTTCAGTGTGATGACACTGACCTGCTTGTTCATACTGATGGCAACAAAACAATATCTACTTCCTACCCAGACCAAAGTCACGAGCGTTAATTCGATAAGGAAGAAACTCGAAGAACACATGTGATAGGAGTGTTCTTTTCTTATACGTAGGTTATTTGGGATCGCTGGATTGAAAGTTGTCGAATGACCATGACTGGCGTGCATAATGGGAAGCACGGTGTCTACATTGATACCATACGATATCAGCGCTTCAAAGAGCTAGTCACTATATACCAGTAATAAAATGGCATGACCGTGGACATTTAGGCCGCTTCTAGAATATTAGAGATTTTTAATGGGATCAACTCGGCATGCATCACAATGATAAAATATTCCGATCGTTGTCTCTGTCTCAATGTGCAAGAGGTTTGTCGTATAGCCGAATCCTAGTTGTAAATTTGACCAGCCCGCCAACAAAGTCAATAGAATATGTTATACTATATGCTACTGCTTTGAGATGGTCAAGGGCATCATGTTAGAATCTTCTGTTATTAATAAATAATTCATGCAATTCTCCGCAAAAAGTATATACCTAGTATTTGTAGCTTACAACCTAATGTCTTTAACGATTTTATGATTATCTTCAATGAATCACACGCATCGACAAAATTGCGTAATTTCGTCATAATTATTGGAAATACGAAGCTTATAGGACTAAACCACTTGCCCTGTGGCTTTATAAAGATAACCTTCCGGAAAGCTAAACGAGTATGATAAGGTTGCAAAAACACATTTATATCTCATATTAAAGTCGAATAAAATTATTTAAAAGCAAAATTTAGTTCTCAAGGCAATAAAACGAATTTCTCTCAACCAATGATGTGACGATGCTGTTTAGGATAGATGTACCAATAACGAACAGTACTTATAAATCATATATACGCCACGATCTTAATTTGACATCGAAATCAACTACAAATACATTAGGTTAAGATGATCTGAGCGTATGAAGAAGTATAAACTTAATGAAGAAATACAATTAATTTGATTACTCAATGAAAAGATAGCTTCAAAAATCAAGAAAATATGTTCTCACGGCCCTAAGTCTGCGTCCGTCAACCTCGTTTAAACAATGCAACGTATACCTCTTACATTTCCATTACCAGTAGAAAAATAAATGTAGAGATATGTTAACAGACGAATACCATCATGTATATCTAACATGTTCAATGCTTAATTAGTCAGTTTAAAAAACAATGTTTTGACTACAGTAACTGTAGAAGTGCGATACTTTAAAAAAGACATTATTTGATTGTTATTTGATCTGCAAATTTATACATATTTATCACCTATTAACCATTTACGGTTAGAACATTTTAAAACGAATATGAATGAAATATATGTTGTGATGTAATATGTTTGCCATTAATCATGAATGATGTAATGTTTTGTGTCCCGTACCTTTTTACATTTACCTCCAACGTTTACTTAAGTGAAATGCATTCTGTCTAAGTGATGAAGTGTTATTTGGAAACTAATGATAATTTCAACACGATTGACTGATCAAAATCTTTCATGGCGTAGATAAAAACGTATGTATAGTAGTGTTATGATGCAGTAATGACAAATAAACTGATCTTACCTTTTAGGCTTAATTATTGTATTAGGGTTTTAACAACTATATAAATCTACCGTAAATTTCGTTTGTTGAACTATTCTTCTAACTTGCCATGCATATATATCGCTATATTTAGGATATTGTCGCCTTGGAATTGTCGCTACTGTTCGAAGCACATAAACTTGCAATCATGGTACGGTTAATTTAGAAAACATTTGGTGACGAAAATGTACTGTCATTTATTGTTGTATACATGACAATACGCTTTTGCTTAGTGGTCTGGTTTATATTAGAACCCCGTTTTCAGCGCGTTTTATTGTTTAGATACCGATGAATTATGTTTTAAATTCAAGGCTAACACACTATAATCAGACGTCTAACTAAAATCAATAATTGATTGAAGCTTATGCCACATGTTCATGTTAGCTCAGTGAAAAGTATCTTCCAACGAAGAATATTTCTCTTTCAAAATACTAGGGTATTGATTTCAGGATTTTCATCAACTGGAAAACTAATTTCTCCGACGCCCTGTGGATGAGTTTTACTCTAAAGCATTTCCATGTGACCAGTGTTTCATTTGTTAGCCCGATCAACTGCTCTGTGATCGAATGTTTTATGTGACTCTTCTTTTCAAAATTAACAATTAAAGTGATTGCAATCGTATGTCTCGGACGATTGTGGTAATTCGAATCATAAAAATGTCTTGCGCAGCTGTTGATACGTTGGCAGATTTGAGCTTCACGCAACAAATCATTGAAATAAATAAACAAACCCATGTGGGAAATCAACTATGCTATGCTATATCATTTCAATTTACACGATTGTCGAACAGTGGCTGGCTGCTCATTCTCTTTTTTAATTTTGTCACCGCAAATTTTAAAATCTCTTCTGGTATCGTATCGTGATCATCAACGGACTTTTTACTAGTAGTATCTTTCTAAGACCGAGGAGACTTATAAAACTGATCGATCTTCGACTTTAAGCATGTCACTAGATCGGAAATGTTACATTGATCCGCCATGAATAATTTGCGACATGCGTTTATGCTTTATATAAATTATTTAAAATATTTGACCGTTATGATATCAGAACTCATTATGAGCAAACGAGTCGTTTTATGCCTCATTTACCGAATAATCAATGTATATTGACTCGATTTCTTTTCTATTTCGCCCTTAATGGTTGTTTGTCTTTTTACAGATCGTTGGGAAATTTGATAGCGCAAATAAATCATTCTATATACTAGAGGGTAAACAAATAGACTGGCCCGGCGACCAGGTGCCTCCGGATGAACCCAAATGTGGATTCAGTGGTGACGAATGTACAGACCCAGGTATTTTATTTAAAAATATAGGTATTTTAATTATGAAATATAAATATATTTGTTAACCCTTTATAATTGTGTCAAATCTTTGAATAGTATGCAAGTGCCTCCAAATGGACAATCCCGCCATTTCCTCGGTATTTACTTCCATACATTTCAGTGGCTATATCGCCTACGAAGTAAGAAATTAGTAAGAAACATTAATTGATTACAAATGATTTAATGTGTTCCTGAGATGATCGCTCGATATTTGTTTTGGCCTCCTATTTGTTACTTTAGTTTCTGACTTGTAGAAGAATGATAATGTCGTTTTGGGTTCCTTGCTTTAGCAAAAGGAACCTATGCAGTCAGGTTGGCGTATGTATGTGTGTGTGTGTGTGTGTCTGTGACA
>JAODAF010088336.1:0-10975 GCA_027574765.1 Molpadia intermedia | reverse complement strand
TGAAATGAATAAAATATGGATGAAAAAAAAAAACTTCTTCTTATTCCATGAAACTTTCATATCACACATCTCACTGGTTTTTAACAAAACCCATTGATGAATTTATTATGATTTGCCCATAGCAGATGAAACAAGATTTGAACCAACAGTAGTATATTATTACACCTTGACAAACTCTGAAAGTGAAAGCAATATGCATTCATGTAGCTATCAAAAGAATGCATGCTTGGAACACCTATGATAGTTACTCTATTTTCTAGACAAAATGTTTGTCTGTGATTGAATATGTCACTCATTCCATCAGACTAATGACTCTTAAAAAAAGCCCAAGGAAGGCATGGTGTTCGATAGGAAACCATTACCTCTAGTTTGCCCATTTTATAAAAAAGTTCGCTTGTCTCCTTGTGACAACCTTGGAAAGAAATTATGTTGACTTAATAATTGCTACAGGCCCAAAGGAATTGCATACTCCCGTTGTGAGCTCTGATCTCTTTAAATCTCTTTCTAATTTGCTGGTCTTGAGACCCATGATATTATCTTACATTAATTCACGCAAAATAGTACCAAATTCATAATGAAATTCAATCTTTGCCTTAAGGTTTGCTATTATATTTGAAGAATTATTCTTTAGTACTTTTTGAAATTTGTAAATATTTGCAATATTCATTGTTTCAGAGAACGCTTATATGTTTTAACATGGTTTAAGCCTGTAGTATTGAATACATTATTAAGAATATGTCAATTAGGAGTGACCATTAGATAATGATTTCGAATTAATATGTGACGAATCACTAATGGATCACACAATTCTGCAGCATGGAGGAAGAAGATGGATAATATAGATAAATCAATTGACCAGCCAATAAACTGGGCTTTCTCCTGGTTTCCAATAATCTACCAATTCTGGTCGTCTTGTTAATTTGGTATCAGCATCATCACCCGAAATAGATTATCAAATATCTTTAACAATGCTACAAATTCTTTATAAGAGTAATTTCGTATTTGTGAGAGTTTGGGCTTTGCATTCAAATGCAAATCGAATATTTCCAGTCAACCCCCAGCCCGCTGTACGCCCGTGGATCTGATGTAACTTGTAATTCAAAATCCCCACCATGGTCATACCAGTCATGAGTCATGTCCAACAAAATCACAAATAACACTAAATTTTCAAAAGGCAAACAAAAATCATAATGGAGAAGGATATAAAATTGTGGCTTAATTCGATTATAACCGCACGGTGGAAACAAGATGTAAACATCGCTCTCACCAGATAGCGTATGTAAGTAGAAACCAGTCGGCATGCATGTAATTCTTTTTATTCTCCTACATCTTGCCTCTTACACGGTAGCTATCTCAGGAGTGTCCTTTTTGTACTCGGCCAGAGACAAACGCACAGTACATTGTTCTAACTATAGTTTACCTAACAGACCTAACTCATCATAATATACACATATACTTGTGCATATAATGTCAAGTACTTGAAAGGGCCTATCTATTATTTTCTTTAAATGAGTCATCTCCTAACCCACTATTAGTAGATTTCGTGATCAATGGACAGTTTCTGCCTCACAATATTAGTGGTATGACTTTGATGTATTGAATATCTTGGCGGGATTTCAAATGTTTAGGGCGCATCTGAGAAACCGAGAAAAACCTTTAGAACTAGATGATATTCAACCAAATTTGCAATTAAACGTTAGAGTAAAATAATGCAGTATCACTAAAAAACTATGATCTTACAGTAGCATTTTAAGTAACCTTGAGACATCATTTTAAGTATAGCCTAATCCTGGGTAAATGACGTAATATTGTCGACAGAAATATATTGACGTATTTAAAGGTTCTACATGTTTGGTATATATGTTTGTTATAGCTCTTCGAAAGTATATAGGGTTTTGTACTCTTTTGAACACCTGATCTAGTTTTGCCTTCATGGCTCCAATCATCAGCTTTGACACTCTTATATTGGTTTATAATTAGCAGCAGAGGAAATTACCCTACCATATTTTGTTGCTAAAATGTTTGGTCCAGTGATGAACTAGTAACTTGCATTTACAGGGTGTTATAATTGTTTACAAGTATTATAATTGTTTATATCCTGCCTCGCGAGTAGCACAGTATTCAACTGATCAATCATGATTCATTTAATTTACTGTCTTATGTTCATCTGCTTCTGGGCATGATGTTGATTCATCCATTGCTAGGATGTAGGTAGAAACCCGGCAGATATCGAGAGCTCCCTGCATCCTTGCATTCATGAAGTCACAGTAGCAGTGGTATTGCTGCGCCATTTTATTCGAGAAGTTATTAATTCGAAGGATGTTTCTACCCTTCTCTCCTGTGGATTTTGGTAATTATATGGTCAGAGATCGTATAATCACCACAATTCCTATCAGGGTAACACCATATTTCGACCAACCATCTTCCACGAATACCGCTACTTGGTATACTACAATCTATTGTATGGTCCACTCAATCACAAAGGTAAATATTTTGTGTTTTCGCTCCCTCTGGGCATGGAGATCCATCTATCGTTGTTGCAATATTATGGTGTTACTGTATAGACTATAACTTTAGATTATCCACTTGGCATGCAGCGGAAAATGGATACATTACATGTCGTATACCTCGATTGATGATGGATACTTTGTTCCCAGCTATATGTTAAAGATAGCTACTCACGTCAGAAACAATTTTAATGTTCCTAACCGATAACCAGTTTCTAACATTATATTACTAATTACGACAGGAAATTGTAAGACTGAAGACTGGCTTCATTCTGATGTTGTAAAATATGATCATGATTGTATATATATATATATATATATATACCTAAAACGTTTGACCTTACTACCGTGTTTTATGTGTTTTTATTTTAGTGAAAATTTTGTGTCGCGAACTCCTCCTAAACCGCTTATCCGATTAACTTCAAACTTGGTGGGTAGTTACCCTATGACCTATCTTGGTGTCTCGCAGACATTCAAGGTCAAAGGTCAAATTAAATTAAATCGCATTTTGGACCATCTATCCTGGTGTAAAACTAGAATTTGCATAGGATTTTCACAGGCACCATTGGTACAATAATTATATTCTAACACTTATTGATATTAATTTGGATATAAAGGTCAAAGGTCACAAAATCATAGGTCAAAATGATGATAGTGTTGAGATCTGCAACTCCGAGGATTGCCCTCTTGTTTATTTTATTTATCCGTTGTATCCTGTTAACTTCCTTAAAAGCACCATTTACCTGCTCAAGTAGTAGCATACGTTTACCTTATATGTAGAATTATGTTTTGTAGTCGTAGACTTGGATATTTATTTTTAACTATTGAATTCATATTTCGAAATATTGAACTAAACCCATATTGCTATTTTCAACAGGACATTTTCAGGAAGATTATGTGGCTACGTAAGCACCAGTGATCGTTATTTGATACCGAAAGTTATTAATGTAACGTAGTCAAAGTATTGGCCGATATACACGGATGTTTAAGGCCATCGTACATATTTGGGACTCTTAAATGACAATCCATCTCATAGATCATCAGATAGTGCGTAAAAATTATTAAAAATCGACCAATGCTTTTCTGCTCCTTTGCAGACAAGCTTGCTATAATTGTGGGGAAACATTTTGAGATCTGAGTGGTGATCATATGGGACGAGTTTGCCGAAATTGTGGAGTGAAGCAAGATATGTCACATCAAAGTCTTACATTCAGGGGAACTAGAAAGGACTGAGCGGTGACCTTTTGGGCTAGTGTAGGAAATGACGGAAATGGGCCAGCCTGACTAAACAGAACTCCGTGTGTCAATTCTTCGTCTGGAGGGAGGCGGGAACATATCAAACAGTTTTGTCTCATTTGCAGAGCGCCCTTAGTTTGATTGATCTAAGCCTACCGTGAAGCGTATACTGCTTTAGAAAATCTCTTTTTATTCCTTCGCCGTGCAGAGATTGCTGCTAAATATGGTTACTATGAAAGATTATAAGTCTCTAAACCCTTAATTATATATACAAAGCTGACAACCTACCAGCGTACGTAATCTAAAAATCGATCGATATTCTCTCATACCTAGTGTGTGCAATATCGTATGTGTCCACATGTTACGGCATGTATATTTCCATTGTGTGTAGGATTATACCTTGAATATGATTATGTTATCATTCCTCCGCTGAACCTGGCCATTTTAAAACGTTATCTTTATATCTGTGCTAACTAATAATTTGAATATTTGAATTTGTTTGATCAAATGACACTTGCAGTAGCATACACACTAATTTGTATTACAATTTACAAGTTATTGTGTATCACACATTTGCATGGAAAGCTAAAAATTACTTTGAGTAATTTCGGCAGCATCTCAATTGATTCACTACTAGAAATTACAGTGATGAAATAAATTTTCATTTTCCACAAAATATAATGCAAGGCTTGTTTCACAAGCTAGCGAGTAGCGGCATTAGTTCTGGGCGAACGCCTATTTTATCTGTTATCATATCCTAGGTATAATGAAACTACATCTCATGGTTTAATCAGACATTTACCAACCCACCAAACGAAACATTTAAATGAATGTGTTTGTTTACACTTTGGTGAGTTTATAAGCCACCGTCAAGAACATGGAACGCTTGTTGCGCGATCCCATATAACTTAACTGTCATTTGTCAGTAAAAGTCACGTGGTTAGTAGCGCGATGTACTGATATTTGGAAATGAGACAAATTGTTTGATATGAGTAGCGCAATCCCCAAAGTTGGACGCCTCAAACGAATCAAAGGTTTAACGAACAGCATATAGTTTATAATGAAACTACATCTTATGATTTAATTAGACATTTACCAACCCACTAAACCCAACATTTAAATTTTAATAAGTTCAACGAATATCATATAGTTTACTAAAAGTCCGCATGGAAAAAGTAAGCGGTAAGTGAGCACATGAATTAAAATGAATGTTTCCTTCTATTTAGCATGCATACATTTCACACTACCTGTTTTATTTTAAACTGAAGTGTCAACCCGACCTGTTTTGTGTGCTCGAATCGATAAAAGGTAGTCACTTTGATCTACGTCCCTTGGAGAAATGAGTTGAAAACTGTTTCTTATTATATTTCTAACAGTTCCTCGAACGAGAGATTTTTATAACATGATACAACATATTGACTTGCTGTGCATTACGCCATTTATTACCATAGATCGTTTTACATTATTTGCAATTTCATTAAGATAGATTGTAAGAAATCAATATTACACAAGAAAAATAAATTTATTCATTTAACGTGACAATTAAAGAAACCGACAAACAATTGTGGACACATTATATAAATGGACCCTGTTCATCCCTGTTGCATGGTCAACTGAATTCTTCAATTACATAAAATTATTCTTCTCCAAAACATATCAAACAGACAGAAATAAGATTTAAGTTTAATATCCGCCGCTGATGAAGATTGATAGTGTCGACAAATTATTTTGTTTGGTTAAAATCGGACGCAATTTCCAGACGATGAAAGTATGCGTGTGCATGTAAGTATGCGATGGCCTATTCTGGGATGGAAAATCAAATTCAACTACTTTATCCCAGTGAAACAAGTTGAATGAGAAAATCATGCAGGCATTTTGAGTATAGTGAAACAAGGGATGTGTTATTAGGCAATACGACTACAATCAGTGGATATGCGAAAGGCAGTAAGGCCGTTGATTTTCATGATATCTCTATTTTAATTTCATAAAGCCGGCCTCAACTTAAAATGATCCTTTATTACCGTTAACATTTTTAATTACTCTCCACGTCTTTGATTCTTTGTGGATCGTAACAAAAGCGGCGTTAACGTTTTGTCTACAACATAATTACCTGGCTAATAAGATTCCAATGTTTGATCATGACCAAACATCATCGAAAAATATAACGCTTCCATGATAATAGTGAAGCAAAGATGACCTATAAGGTGCTGCTATATAGCGATTGCAATTTCAGCAGTAAATAATTGTGATATATTTCTATTCCAATATTTAATTATAATTAATTTTATTTAATTTATATCTATAGAAAAAATAGGCTATATAGGTCCTCCAAAGAATTTTTATTCATTTGAATGATCAAGGACAATATGGCAACACCCAATATACATCAAGTTTATTATTTCTTGTAAATAGCATAATTATACGCTCTCATATCTCAATATCGTTATACATATAATTAATTTTCTTTATGACATTCAGCCTAAACATTATTATGTAATCAGTCAGGCCAACAGCATTTTTTACTCTTTACATCAATATTTAATTATAAGTCATTTTATATCATTTGAATCTATATAAAAATAGGCTATATAGGTCCTCCAAAGAATTTCTTTTATCCAACTTGTATCCATTCGAACTCGAGTGATCAAGGATAAAATGGCAACACCCAATATACATCAAGTTTTTATTCCTTGTATATAACATAATTATACGCTCTCATATATCAATATCGTTATATATAAATATATTTGTTTTCTGACATCCAGCCTCACCATCGTTATGTACTCATGTATGTACTTTTTACTCCTTACAGCTCTTTATACTACTCTGTAAAGTACAAAATGGACTGTTATTTTATATCCCAAGAAATAGTTTGTTCAATAAAGGTGGATCTGTAAAGTATAACCGCATTCACACTTGAATTATAAAAAGCATAAAATAAATATAAAGTCCCAATAATGTCCTTTTCGGTTAATTGTGTATAGTGAGAATGACATTTTATATATCTTATATATCTTAATACATAAAACATACCATTACTATTCTCCCCTAATACGGTAGTAGCCTAATGATACCCTGGCGTTTTATATTATAATGTTTTGGTAATGATACGGTGTACCTTGCAAGATTGGCAATTTAACACCTATTTGGGGTTTTATATTGGAGAAAATCGAAGTGCTTCAGAGAATTTCGCAATAGCCTAGCTCGTGCACATGGACTCGCGCGAGTTATTGCTTTGATACAAAATAAGTACGTGGTCCCATATGTTATTAAAGTTAAAAACAGCACCGCTGATTTATCTGGGTGATAAAACTGTATCATTAATCACAAATGGATGTAGCAGATTTGCATAATAACACTTAAATTTTGGTCAGCATGGTTGGCAGTTTACCTTTTACCCAAAAGAAAAAGTCACATTCTGTCCACTAACCCCCCCCTCAAAAAAATCATGGTGTCCGTGACTCGATTCCCTTACACGATTTCTTAGATATACCGCTGGTTCTATACGAGCATTGCACATTGCTGTCTGCGTCTGCACTTCGGTCATTTAGAACTCATTTAGGTCTACCAATAACTTATAAAAGTTGATATTTTACTTACATTTATTTCAAAAGTTTTAACGGGTCTGTGGTTCAAAATAGGCGGTGGTGATTACGTAATAAAAGCATAAGACATCATATATGCCTAATTGCAACAACGGTACTACTTGGTTTTATAAAACATGTCATGGCTACGATTATGTTTGCCACGTTTTCTAGTTTTATGCAGTATCTCTCTCGTGCCTTATTTTTGCTTTTTTCATCTTATTTGCAATTTAGTAAATGCCAAGGATTCATTTTCTAAAATAGGTTACCAATGGACTAGTTTTATTACAATGCATGTTGTACTGATACTCCAACAACTTGGCTATTCCTGTGTGATCCGATTTGATCATGGCTGTGAAATCATACAGACATCATGTATCCTCTTAGTTAACCATCTTCATCATATAGGAGGTTCTAAATGACATTGTATTCATCACGCTATAAAGCCTTCTTTCCCTATAACGAGTAACCGGTTTAACTTATGTGGTCGGTGATGCTGATGACGACTGTGTTATATTATGGATGGCAAATATCGATAAATCCAAACGTATTACGATAATATCGTATAACCCCATAACCATTTACGTGTGACTTTGTTTTGCGAGAAAAAATACATTCAGGAAGAGTGTGACGTTTATATTAAAATGCTCAATGCAATCTGTCATCACAATTTCTTACATTATCACCGACAAAAACATTAAATCATCGAATCCCACGAATGCGATTTTCTTTCCGATACACGATCGTATTCCCGATACACGATCTTCATCCCATCGAAGAAATTGACATAATAACAAAATGAATATGAAACAAAACCCCGTTTGTCCTTGAGAATTAGCGTTGTTGACATGTCAATATACTGTACACTAGTAAACTGTTCTTTCTTGTTGGGTTCCAACACCTAAGGGGCGCTCACTTGCACTTTTGTTCAATTATTTCACTTTGTTTGCATTGCTTGAATCAGACAATTATAAATCTGATGATAAAATGTATAAGACGGACCACTGTCAGATACCTGTACTTACTATCGTAACGGACACACAGGACGTATAGTTTCAAGTTTCAGCCACATTGAATATATATCGGCAAGTATACAACATTCTAATATTAAAAATTCATCTCTTTAAGGAAGTCATTTGTTACATTCACGATATTAAGATTCTTCTCTTATCCAGTAATTGTTTGGCCTGAGTTTTTTATAAACAAAATTCAGATGGATTCAGATGCGATAAGCAATTATAACAAATGCAGATGGCATACCTGCATCTTCACACAGAAACAGGAATCAAGCATCATTATTACCAAGGCTCATAATAATATGTTTCTATACGAATTTTCTCCGACATCGTTTAGTCAGTACAGACAAGTACCTTTCAAAACAAAGTTTGTCCCCATAGGGACACGGCGATTGGATAGAAAGTATAAACAATTCCCTCCTCTGCAGGCCGAATGTATAAATATTTGTTATCAAACTAGTGACGGATATTACTTCGGGCATTCCCTGTCATGTTTGAAATGTGATTAAGGTTTTCGGAGCAAGCCTACGTCCAATCACCGTTGACTACCTTCGTTATTTTACCACTCCCGTTAAGCATATATGTTGTCTCTAGGGGGCATGTAGATGTACTAGTCTCTGAGTCCATTAATATTTGCTCCGTTGCTCTCGCTGCTTCCGCCATAGCGGTCAGCTTCTTAGACAGATGTGGATTTCCTGAAACCATATTTTTGGTTTTGAGCAGTTCTAGTTGCGTATATAGTCTTCTCAACTCCTCCTAAAAGGATTTAACAAAAATAGAATTTGATTATGGAAATGAATAATGAAATGATTACATATTACCTTTAAAAATATATTTATTATACAACTATATAATATATAAATTCAACGAGGTTGGTAATTCACCCATACATCATGAATTAGATATCCACAGAGACGTGATATCTTTGTGGCTCAGCAATGGCGCGTTTTTTGCAAAGTACCTTTGTTATATATGAGCCACACTGTATGACATGTTCTACATATGGCAGTGCAGTATTTGAGATTAATTGATTAGTTTACGGTATTGGTTTGTGTATAACCACTCGGCATTCAAGTATTCACGACGAACAACTTGCTACTGTATCATCCTCCTAGCATCTTCGATAGTGATCCGGGAAAGGTAGACACTCACAAACAAAACACGAAATGACCTAATGATAATCCGGTCTATGACATCTGAACACTGAGAAAACACGATTAAATAATAACACTGGTGGTAATCTGTGATTAACCGGCTGGGTTGAATATGAACATTATGTAATTGAAACCTGTGAACCGTAAGCCAGCCCATCCTGAAAACACTTTCACAAGTATTGACGTAAATGATAGCATATTGCAACGTTTTCGTCCGTTTGTCATAGAGCGTAGCAGCGATCAACCACCCAAGGTCACTAATATAGCAACAGAATAGCAACAGAAACAGCAAATGATTTTTTGTGTACTGAAATACATGTTGAATACAATGTAATATGTAATAATTACTACAGTACTTAACATTATTTTGAACCTACAACCTAATCCACACAGCAACATGTAATCTGTCACGTACTAATTAGTGTTTCAATGGGTAATTTTCAGCCTAATGTTATCGTTCATGTGTGGTAGGTTAGCTAACAATTCGCTAGTCCTCAGAAACTAAACAACTTCGTCACTATTTTCTTTGCAAATTCGTATCATTTCACGATGCAGAGAGACGGGCCAATACTGCAGTGTATAATTATAGTTGTACATGAATACAAGGTGTACTTATTGCGATAAAAGCAGTTAACCTTAGTGTGGGCTGTATATTTACTGAATACCACTTAACGATACCCGAAATGACACCCTTACGGTAACTATCTTAAAAAAATATTCATTGTATAACATGTTTTTTTGGACTCAAATACTGTGATAACAGCCAGGCCGTTGCCATTGAAATAGAACTAGTATTATTTTCGTCAAATGAATTGTCCGCCAAAACAAGTAACATGCGATACTTTTGTAAACAGAAATGGTAGCAAGTTTAAATGTTTAAACCCTTAAAAACAGCAATGATGTGTACATTTATAAATCGCAAAGCAAAAAGGAAAACGACAATATTATAACATCCATGCAGGCGGAACAAAAAAGGACGTTTTTTTTCATTTCTTATAGCAAGTTAAAAAGTTCTTAACAGTTTCTAACAACTTATACATTTATTTGCCGTAAGTAAGGAATCCGCTTTCTTCACCCGGAATTCTCTTCTTTTGGTTAAACTTGTCAATTTAGCTCAGAGATACAAATTAAATGAATCGTTGTATATGATTTTTTTTGTATATATGATTATTATGAACACGAACCTGCATATCTAACTGGTTAAGGCTTTTTCCTTCAAAGGTCATCAACCCTTGCGAAGATGTAGAATTCGCTTCCCGGTCCCACGTTCTCTGTCGAAAGCCAATGGAAGTCCCACCCATCACACGGTGATCTGTTTTATCCCCTTTGCCCTGAAGAACCAAATGTATCTGTATGGAAATAAACAAGGTAAACGTTGTAATCGAAATTTGCTACTTTCAACATGAACAATAAATCCCTCCAAGAGGTAATTTGAAATATAGATGACGCTCTTCAAGAGAGCGGCATCCGTAAAAATA
>JAODAF010088225.1:0-10979 GCA_027574765.1 Molpadia intermedia | reverse complement strand
AGTTTTCTTTGTCTTTACTATATGCGTTTATACCTTGTATTATTCACTTTGTCGTTAAGCGGTGCTGACAAAAGGTTTATTATAGTACTTATGATTTGTCAATTATGAGTTTCATCTCTTTTTTGTGCTTATTTATATTTATAAATATATAGTTGATTTATTCACCTTCTCTTAACTCATAGAAATCAGTGCGTGTGATAACCTGCCTTGTAACAATGGAGCCACATGCATTCCTCAGCCAGATTTCAACTTCATATGTTTTTGTCCAATTGGATTTGAAGGAGAAACATGTGACATTGGTATGAATAAATTAATATTATCAATATTTCCTCTTCATATCGCCTATTAGAGATATTTTCCCTTTCATTCACAGACAATAGATATCACCTTCATTTCACTTATTAGAGATAATGCCTATTCATTTCACGATCAGATATAGTTTGTCTTCATTTCACTGATCAGATATAGTTTGTCATTATTTCATATGTCAGAGATATTTTCACTTCATTTCAGATATAGTTTGTCTTCATTTCACTTTTCAGATATAATTTGTCTTAATTTCACCGATCGGATATAGTTAGTCTTCATTTCACTGATCAGATATCGTTTGTCTTCATTTCACCGATCAGATATAGTTGTCTTAATTTCACTGATCAGATATAGTTTGTCTTTATTTCATCGATCAGATATAGTTTGTCTTCATTTCACCGATCAGAAAAAGTTTGTCTTCATTTTACTTACCAGATATAGTTTGTCTTCATTTCACAGATCAGATATAATTTGTCTGATAAGATATAGTCTTTATTTCATGGATCAGATATGGTTTGTCTTAATTTCACCGATCAGATATAGTTTGTCTTCATTTCACTTATCAGATATAGTTTGTCATTATTTGATATGTCAGAGATATTTCCCCTGATATTTTTCACTGAACGGAGATATATTTTCTCTTCATTTTGTCGATCAGAGATATTCCCCTTCATTTCACCGATCAGAAATACTTTTCCTTCATTCACTGACCAGGGATAGTTACTCTGGTAAAAGTGGAACTCATTAGCTAGTCACATGATAACCAGATATATGTAACAGTATTACATATAGAAACAAGAATCAACTACACATTATGAAAATAATTTAACATTTATCCTGCAGAAACAAGGACTCCATGTGACTCTGATCCTTGCTTTAATGATGCAACCTGCTTCCAGTCCTTAGACAACACGGTCTTCTGCCTCTGTCTGGAGGGGTTTAGTGGACAACTTTGTGATACTGGTGAGAAATATCTAGCATTATGTCTGCAAATTACTGTGAACATAGTATGTATTTTCACATATATTTAAACCTGTTTTCATTTTTGTGGCACAATATAATATTGTGTAATGGTTTAATTTCATTTTCAATATTATTATCCAGTCAGTATTACTTACTATGCAATTCGAAATATGATTTGTCTTTTAGTCACTGACCCGTGTGATGCTCAACCATGTCTTAATGGTGGAACCTGTTTTGGCATAACTCCTACAAGCTACATGTGTATATGTCCTGACACCCACCTTGGAACAAACTGCCAAACAGGTATTGTCTAACACAGTGTTGGGTGCTTAATACTAAGCATTACGGGAGGGAGTGGGTGTAGGATTGGGATACGGAGGGTGTTTTGTGGGGCATCAATCAGATACGTTTGTATATGTCCTGACACCCACTTTGGAACAAACTGCCAAAGAGGTATTGTCTAACACAGTGTTGGGTGCTTAACACTAAGCATTTTGGGAGGGAGTGGGTGTAGGATTAGGATACAGAGGGTGTTTTGTTGGGCATCTATCAGATACGTTAGTATATGTCCTGACACCCACCTTGGAACAAACTGCCAAAGAGGTATTGTCTAACACAGTGTTGGGTGCTTAATACTAAGCATTATGGGAGGGAGTGGGTGTAGGATAGGGATACCGATGGGGGTTTTGTGGGGCATCAATCAGATATGTTTGTATATGTCCTGACACCCACCTTGGAACAAACTGCCAAAGAAGTATTGTCTAACACAGTGTTGGGTGCTTAAGCCTAAGCATTATGGGAGGAAGTGGGTGTAGGATTGGGATACGGAGGTTGTTTTGTGGGTCATCAATCAGATACAATTGTATATGTACTGACACCCATTCTGGAACAAACTGCCAAACAGTTATTGTCTAACATCAGGTTAGGTGTTTTTTTTAAGTATTATGTTAGGAGGTTGCATGTAGGGGTAGGGAGTTTGTTTTAGGTGTCATCAATCAGATAGGATTGTATTTGTTGGAACAAACTGGTAGCACAGGGTTAGGTGTATTTGCTAAGCACTCATGGTATATTGATAGGGAGGGTGTTTGGGGGGTCATGGATCAGAAATTATCTTTTGGCCTTACAACCTTGGAACAAATTGTCCAACATGATTCCTCATTCTCTATTCTTCACAGAAATAAATCCCTGCGAGTCTAACCCCTGTGAGAATGGAGCTACCTGTGCTATTTCTAACAATGAATTTATATGTTTATGTCCCGCTGGCTACACCGGCGATAACTGTTCACAGGGTAAGTGGCTTGCTTATTTCAGATATAACAGTTTGATGAAATGAATTTGATGTAATATGCAGAAACTATCAGTTTGGAAAAGGAAATTTAAAAAATGACTGTAACAGTTAATGGTTTTGTGCCACCATTTTTCCTTTGCCATTAGCCTTGCATTTACACTTTCATTATCTCTTATGTTACACTGCCCTTTATTGAGAGTTTTCCTCTAATAAAAGTATTTTCTCTCCGATTTAAATAAAATCACTTGCTGACATTTATTCATCATTTATTCACAATAATAATATTTTACATACACACCCTAAAGCACACATAAAGACAACCTGCAAACAACCCGCAAAATTAGGGAAAAGATGTACATTATTATCAAGTTCAGATTTTAGATGATTTCATGGTCATACTGGGGTACTGGTATTCTAAAATACATGGGTGCACACACATCCTATTGTTTTTATGCACAAGGATAGGTCTTAAAATGTATCTTCAATGGAAAATGTATTAATTGTATTGCAGTGTTTTTATTAACCTGAGCTCATTGGGCTCTCCACTTTTTATAGGGACTCCCCAAAGATGGATAGGTTCATGTCACTAAAATAGATGGCTAATTGCATATATATATTACCTTAGTTTATGTACAAAAATTAATGATTTCAGTTCATAATATATGTTAGATTGGTCATGCATATTCATATATATGCTTATTATGGTTCATGAATAATCTATATTAAAGTGGTCATGCATATTCATATATAAGTAACTATGGGATATGAATAATCTATATTAGAGTGGTCATGTATATTCATCTAGCTATGGTGCATGAATAATCTATATTAGGGTGGTCATGCATATTCATCTAGCTATGGTGCATGATGAAGTGACATAGATCATTAATATCCACTAATCTTTTTTCTTACAAGTTGTCAACCCATGTGACTTACAGCCATGTCTTAACGGAGCCACATGCCTGCAGAATCCTCTTAATCCAGCCAATGCGTTTTGTCTCTGTCTGGATGGTTTCGAAGGAGAATTTTGTCAGAATGGTAGAAAACACTCTTTGTATTTTTATATTGCCTGCAAATACTGTACACCTATAGTTTCTATCTGTCTGTTCAGTGGTGGAGGCCAGATTGAGCAATGTCATGTGTTTGGGATATTTTGTAGTGGCTAAAATGTCATAAAAAACACATCATAAGGGGTCCAATATTTTTTATGAGCCATGGTAGAGATGGGGGAGGGGGCCCTCGGACGCCCCGGATGCCCCCTTCCCCTTCTTCACCACTAACTGTTTGATGTGCAAGCATCCACGATATATGATTTCCTCCATATATCAAATATCCATTTCATTGTTTCTATGGCTATAATCAGTCTTGTACTACCTCTAAGGTATTCCACATAATTAGAATAGCTCATTCCTGCCTCTACCTCTGATCTTCTGCATTGATTTAACTGACATCCATAATCATTCAATAGCTCGAGGTCCATAATCAATATTAATCTATCTCTAAATCTGCTCTATATCTATAATGTGAATTGCTCTAGTTCTAATCCTACAACAGCTCTAGGGTCATAATAGGCATTTATATACCTATACTCATGCTCTAGATTCCTAATCAGCCTTGATCTACTTATAATCCTGCGCTAGATTTATAATAAACATTTATGTACCTCTGATTATATTCTATATATATCATAAGATTTTCTGCTAAATTCTAGATCTGCTCCTTAATCTGTAATAAGTATTAGTCTACTTTTAATCTTGCTATAGATCTAGATCCATAATCATCATTGATCTACCCGTAACCATGCTTCCATAATCAATATCGCTATACCTCCGATTCTGCTCTTAAGATATAGATCCATGAATCTCCATTTCTTGTATGTACAGCTCTACCTGTCTTCCTCTCCTGGGATCTACCTCTGGATCTGCTCTTTTATCTATAATAAATATTACTCTACTTTTAATCCTGCTATAGTTCTAGATCCATAATCAGCATTGATCTACCCATAACCATGCTTCCATAATCAATATCGCTTTACCTCTGATTCTGCTCTAGATATAGATCCATGCATCTCCATTCCTTGTATGTACAGCTCTACCTGTCTTCCTCTCCTTGGAAGTGGCTACTTCTGTGTCTGTCCTCTTGGGTTTGATGGCAATAACTGTGAAATTGGTAAATGGTTTATGTGTAATTGTTCATCATTACATAGCAAATCGAGTTGGGCATGTAACCGCCTGCTCCTGAAACTCCCATTCAATGTCCTCATCTCATTTCGGGAACATGCCCTTTAGAAAATGAGAACTGTTTCATAACTTCTTTCTCTGCTTTACTAATCCATAAAACAGACAAAATGTTAAAGCCTAAGCCAGCTCAGCCCAGTAGATGTCACACAAAAACAATAACAAAGCAAATGGACATGGTTTGGTCAATCTGTGGTGCATGCACAAGGTCATAGACTGCACGGTCGACCAAGATTGTTTATCAATTAATAGAGCTTCTGATGATAGGTATTTCCGGTGATTTGATAAGAAATCAGCTGTAGCATAGCTTATAAAATCCAAAGGACATGTTCCCGAGATGTAATGGATGTGAGTGTTCTCATAGTCAATTGTTTAAAGAGTGTAGCAGGTGGTATTTATTCGAATTCCTGGATCATCTAAAAGATTTTGATATGTTAGAAAAGAATTAAAATTAGTTAATTTGTTGCATTTCTGATGGTAAGATATAACTAGTGTTTGAGAGTTGAAATACTTTGTTTATGCAGTTGAAAACAGAAATGAAATGCTTTAATATTAATTATGAAGATATTAAGCAAGTATATATGATATCATCTTAATTTCAGAAGCATTTCAGTCTAGTCTAGTTCAGAAATATCTTCCTATGATATATCCATGCAATTTATTGCTATATTTCTTTGTATATTGAACTGCATTGTTTTATTTCCATGGCAGGGGTAGACCATGGAAGGGGAGGCACATGTTGTGAAGGTGAAGCACAAACATTTGTGTGCTGTGCAATGTACCCAAGGAGGGTCTGGGGGCATATTATTTTTATTGATCATTATACACATTCCTGTTATATATATAATGTGTAGGTCTATTGTATATTCATTCCATATATACCATCCTTCTTTCATGAAATATAAAATGTTTGCTGATTTGGCATTATTCCATATTAACTTTGTGCACTCATTTATATCTCCCATATATCATGCTTAAAAATCAGACATATATATTACTTTCTGTCATATATTTGCATCCATAAATCATATAAACATGTATCTCTTGCTTTCATTATTTTCTAATCTATTACTGTAATCTGTCATATATTCCTTTCTTAGTCACAAATCCCTGTGACTCACAGCCTTGCGGAAATGATGCTACGTGTATTCCTGGTGTTGGTCTCAGCTTCTTATGTATCTGCCCAGAGGGCCTTGAAGGAGACAATTGTCAAATTGGTACAACTGTCATATTCATTTACTTAATGATTCAGGGAATTTTCTGGTCACATATTTATTGTTTTCCTACATATGTTCTTTGTAGTTAGACATATTGTTATTAACCAACATGATAGCTCCATGAATGTTGAGGGGGATATTTTTCGAATGAGGCATTACAAAACAATAGGACAAAATATCAAATTCACTTCATGACTTTCATGTTTTTCTGTGGTATAAATTTTTTAAATAGCACTTGCATAGCAGTCTGACATTCTCTTGTTATTCCTTAATAACTTAAACAATTACAATTAAACAATTTATTATATATAGCTTTGTTTGTTAGATATGTGCACTGTCAGTTACTACTACTCAACTGTATACCATCTTTGTTTAATAACCCTTTTAATGCCAGGTATTTTTGCACCAAACTCTTCCCAAGTGCTGCCTATTTTTGTAGGTCACTGGCTCTTGTTATAGAGTTATCGTTTGTAACCATTATTACAAAGACGATACGCTCTACTAACATATGTAGTACAGATAAGTTGTTCAGAGTTTAATTGGCAATCTTTTGACACAAAAGTAAAGGATGTATGGTATTTATTGAAATAACATGAAACTAGGTATCTTGATTTTCTGTTATTTTCATGTAATAACCCTAGGTTTACCACTGTTGGTTTGTTATATACAACTGCATTGAAACTAACCCTAGCCTAACCATACCTTTACCACATAAACAAGGCATAGCAACAATGTTTTCGACTGAAAATTTGTCAATTCCCAATGGTATCAAATGTCCTAAATGATTTCCATCAGTCATTTTGTATTAAAAAAACTGGCTATTGGATCATTTTAGAGCAACTTACCTAATAGAAGGGGTGATGCAACTATTAAGCAATAACTGACAAAAACAATTATGCAAATCACAGCTATATATGGCATCTGTGAGCAGAGTGAGCATCACAGAAATGTACCAATGGCATTAAAGGGTTACGGTATGTGTATAGACTAGCTTTGTTTGCTACTCTACTTTAAGCTAGCTTTGTTGTATAAAGCTTTGCTCAGTATGTATGTGTTATATATGTGTACTGTATGTTGCTACTACACGAATATAACCTAGCTTTGTTATATAAAGATAAAAGATGTATGTGATATGTACAGACATATTATTGCTATGTATGTGCACTGTATTTTGTTATATGAAGCTTTGCTTGCTGCCTATGCTTACTGTATATTGCTATGCCTCAACTTTAAGCTAGCATTGACTTTTTTCAATGTAGCGTAGCCTTCAGTCGATAAATACCAAAATCTGAAAATTTTGTACGCACATCTCCAACACCAAATGTTCAATGATAATGATACTTGGTAACATGTTGGTGACCATGAATATATAGTCACTATTGTTGTTGGTCAAATGCTGGGTGGTTACCATAATTGGTTTGTATATTGATCACAATGGTCAAAGGGCCGGATATTTTGTGATAAATCCTATAAACATGATATATCAAGAATGAAATTTTGGATGGTTACCATACATGTTATATAGGTTAGGGATAGTGAGAATATGGTCCTTATTGATTTGTATGGGGTCAAAAGTCACTTAGGTCAACAGAGGTCAGAACAATATGATATCTCAATATGGAAAACTTTACAGCCAAAAATATTAACGTTGTGGCCTTGTGAGGAACCCGGAATTAACGTGGTGTTTACGGCAGTCATACATCGTAACGTATACACCACATAAATTCCAGGTTCCCCATACATAAACGTTTAATATAATATTTTTGCTGTGCTATTGACATATTTGATAATTGCCCAATGGATCCCTTGCTTTTGTTGAGCTCAGCAAAGGAGAGAGGTGGAAAGCTATGTAAATATATCTCAACATGGTTGACTTACGATTGTCGTTAATAAAACTTACTAATATATGAATAATATAGAACATACATGACTATAAAACAATGTCATTGAGTCAACCACAAAACGACGTTGTAGGTGCAGCAATACACCTCGTTGTGATGCCATCCAATATCCAGTACATAATTGTTTTAATAATATTTATTATTGAATCCATTATAGTTATCATGCATGCTTTTCTCCTTTTTTTCCTTGTTTGATATTCCTATATATAATTATTTTGCTGGTCATATAAAGCTTTGACCATATTTAGACATTCATTACTAATTATGGGTAGAATGTAATAAGGCCAGTATTTTTATTTCAATTTGTATTTTATTATTATTCTTTCATTAATAGACTTAAATCCTTGTAATAGCCAGCCATGTCTGAACAGCGGAGTCTGTGTCCCTGGGACTGGTTCCAACTTCACCTGTGACTGTCCTATTGGAACATTTGGGGAATTCTGTCAGTTTGGTATGTGATGTTTAATGACTTAATAATCATTCTTAAAGCAGAGAGAAATCTTTCTAAAGTGTTTATTTTGCTAGATAGAGAAGCAAACAATAAACTATTAAATTTGTAGCTCAAACAAATGTTCATTTAAAACTTAGTTCTGTGTAAAATTCACTTCCATTTCTGTGATGTCACAGAGCTACTATGTAGTGGAATTTCTTATGTTTTTCTTTATAATTTGTTTCAAGATTCCTTTGTGAAAGGTAAAATCTGTTGTTTATTTTTATCCAATTAGAATAGAATAGTAGTCACTAGAACAAGAACTTTTGATGTGAAAAACAAAGAAATACATTAACATTTATAGCAGTGTGTCTAAAAGTGATGTCATAGACTTGTCTTAAGTCAGTTTTTCTATTTTAGAAAAAAAACACTGATAACTTGAAAATGACAAGAGTTATTGAGGTGTTGGTTTTGGAGAGTATTCATATAATGTCTGTTTACAAGATATTATTGGAAAGTTCCAGGGTGTGCTGGTAGGTTTAGTAGTGTTTTAGAGACAAATGCAAGTGAATTTATGTTATTTTACAAATGACGGCACCCATACTTGGAGTGAGGACATCTCTGGATGAGGATATCTAAACAATGGAGCAAGGACTAAGGAAAACAAAAACAAAGTTTACATGAACGATTTACACGAGAGAGATTTGGCATATATTGCAGTTTGGCATTATAAGTTAAATTATATATTCTAATATGCAATGAAGGTTTGGAAGATAGGAAGTATGTTGATAAAGGAATATGAAGAAGATACACATACTCCTGTATAACTGTTGCTGATGGAGGTTCTATTTGATATAGGGTAGGTTGATGTGGTCAAGACCACATCATGTAAAAGGGGAAAGCAAATTAGGTGTAGTTTAGTATAACCTCTTTGATGATGCCAGCAATGGGGGATGGTGAAGCGGGTGTAAATAGTAGCCTCATTATTGGTGCTATCAAAGGGGTGTGTAAGTAGCCTCATTATTGGTGTCCTCCAAGGGGGGTGTAAGTAGCCTCATTATTGGTGCTATCAAAGGGGGGTGTAAGTAGCCTCATTATTGGTGACCTCCAAGGAGAGGAGAAAGCAGGTATTAGATTATCTAATTACCTTGTTTGTTGGTAAGTCAGTCAATTAAAATTTCTTCACTAATGCTTGATATGACAATAATTATTGATATTTTTTATTACATATATACAAATTTCTTTGCAGACATAGACCCATGTTTTATTCAACCATGTCAGAATGGGGCAAGTTGTCAAAGGATTACTGGACTGGCTTATATCTGCCGATGTCCTCCTGGCTTTAGTGGACAAAACTGTGAAATATGTAAGTAGAAGATTCTACACTCTGATTAAATACTAGACTATGGTTGGTGTTATATATAGTGTTGTGGGTTGTGATGTACATGCATTGCATGGTACTTGGTGTTATGTGGTTATTATTTTTTTAAATTTCAAGATAAATATTAAATACTAAAACACAAAATATTGATCAAAGTGACTGATTTTTGGTGAAATATGGGATTTAATGAGGTCCAACAAATTTAAAAAAATTAACTAAACTGTAGTCACTGTGATTCTACATATATACATTCCTGTCAATAATACCATGGCAGCACCATGAGAGTTCCATAGTAATACCGTGACAGTACTGCAGTAATACCATGGGTGTACCATAGTAATATCATGTCAGTACCATTGGAGTACCATAGTAATACCATAATAGCACCCTTAGGAGTGCAATAGTAATACCATGGGAGTACCATAGTAATACCATAGTGGTCCCATGGGAGTACAATAGTAATACCATGGGAGTACCATAGTAATACCATGTCAGTATCATGGAAGTATCATAGTAATACCATAATAGTACCATGGGAGTACAAATGGGTGTTCCATAGTAATATCATGGCCGTACCATGGGAGTACAATAGTATATACCATGGGAGTACCATAGTGGTCCCATGGGAGTACAATAGTAATACCATTACCATGACATTACCATGGGAGTACCATATTAATACCATAGTGGTCCCATGATAGTAATACCATAGTACTTTCTCATAAGGGTATATTGGGAACTATGAAATGATATCAGACATTGCATATAAAAGAGCATTTATTTCTGTATTTGTATCTTATATTATGAATAACTACTTGTTAAGATGTGTATGTTTTTTCTACTATAATTTTTTGTTTGAATCAGCTCCCAGTCCATGTGCCATCAATCCTTGTTTGAATAATGCCAGCTGCTTCCGTACAGATGATGGAACAGACTTCATCTGTGTTTGTGCCGATGGCTTCACAGGCACCCAGTGTGAGACAGGTAGAGTTGTTTTGTAATTGTATAATGTATGGGATATATTCAGTAATTAATTTTGAATGTAAATATAAGGTTCCTTGAAGGTAATTTTTTGAAGCTATCAGTAACTCTAGAATAGCAATTCAATTGGAAAAATGTTTTTTTACTTCCATTTTTAGCAGTTAGAGATACAAAGATTCCATATTTTCAATTTTGATGTTTACATTAATTCTAGGGGTCAATTATTTTTTGTACAAAATTAAGATTAAAGATTCTCCTCTTTGTTCAATTTG
>JAODAF010088114.1:0-10979 GCA_027574765.1 Molpadia intermedia | reverse complement strand
TTTGTGACAAATTTTGGAGGATATTTATCTGTGGTTGTTTAATTTTGGAGTAAAATAGTTGCCGATCAGTGGCAGTTAACATTCTTCTGGAGTCGTTCGTTGCTAGGCAAATATATACAACGTAACACACGGTAATACTAGGGGGAGCACGGTAATTGGCGGACGTAGTATATATTCTTTTGTATTGACATAGACTAAGTACTAGCCTAATGTACAATGTACTCACGGTGCCTACCAATGTGCGCAAAGAGTCCCGCAAAGAAGACAAATGTGATTGCTCTCTCAGCATAATATAGCCTAGATAGCCTACATGTTATTGCATTTGCAGAGAATCAACTTGCCTAGGCCCACTAGGGCATAGTACATTTAAAACACCCACTTCGACAGTTAGGTGTTTTGTGCCATTGGATAAACTGCAAGCCGATGGGACCTATCCACCTATCGGTAGGTTATGATTTTTGTTATGTTTATGTTATGGTTCAACGTAATACAGTAGGTATGTGTGCCCTTGGATAACTGCAAGCCGATAGGGCCGATCTAACTGGCGAATTGGCTACATAAAAACTAAAAACTAGGTACATAAATGAGGGGATTTTCAGTGAAGGGGTTTTCAGCACCTGTGACTTTTTCCTTCCCCAAGAAACCTTTGTGTACTTTATTTTAAATTTAGACCTAGGCCTAGCCATCTAAATTAGATATGTAAATGTTTTTTTTACGTATAGGCTAGTTTAAATATATTCACCAATCAAAATACATTGTATTTAAAATTATCAGACAACTTTTTGTGAAATTGTGTGAAAGATTTAAGCTGTGCATGTAACTTGTTTACTTTAAATGCACCAATGCCTGTAACTTTTTTTTCTAGACTATAATATCTGCATGCCTAGTCTGACCTTTTTTTTTCTTCAATTTTCTACATAAGTGGCGGCCCAGGTTGTATATTCTCTATACTGTGGGGGAGGGGTTGCTGGGTCACTTACAGTATTGTATAGTGCCAATTTGTAAGAAATTGTGAATTTGTTTTTAAGATCTTCTTTGTTTCACGTTGGAATTGATTCTAAATGTAAACTTTTAAATTTGATGTATTGTTGCCATCGAAACAGGTTGGTGTATAAATGCATTTGTGAGTGTGGTGTGTATGTGTATGACCCTAAGCTTGTTATGTATGATACTAAGTTTTGATATTAGATAGAATATTTGGGAGAAAGATACTGTACTACTTGTTATGCACTGTATCAAATCATATACAGTACACTCATTACTTATTCACAAGTGAAGGCAGCAAATATAATTAGGCTAAGCTAGATAATATTGTAATTGTAAACATGTCTCAAAAGAGATGTTGGGTGGATGTGATACTTGGAATATAATGGTGATGGGTGGTAGATGATTAATATTGGTTTTAGTGTAAGTGGTCAGGGCTTAACATATATAATATATTTATATTTGCTCATGTCTTGTATATTTGCTTCATTTTAGGTATAGGGGTACATACCACTCTCTCCTGTATCCACAATTGTGTATTTAGCTGTGTTTTATATAAATCACCATTGCATTGAGCCTATATACTTTACTTATTTTCCCAAACACATCTTTTTCACCCATCTATTCTATCACCTGGATATATCGCTATCTGTCTTTTCAGGGTAATGAAAAGTATTCCTTGAAGGTTAAGAATCATCTTGGAAGAGGATACGGTGGATGTACATTGTACAGTAGCAGCTCTAGAATTTACCGGTACAGTATGTGAAAGACGTTTTTGCTGTAATATCTACGCATGTGTTGTGTACAAAGTGTCAACATTCTTCACAAGGACATGGGCCTCATGCTTCAGGCCTCCCCACCATTGTATACTGTGCACTGTATATCATGTGTATGGTGACATTCTGTGCAAAACTGTTACATTTATGGGGGGGGAAGTGGGCTGTTTGTGAGGACAAAACCTGAACATGCTGGCGCCGAAGGGGCGAAGCCTCTGGAGGCTCTGGGGAAAATTTTTGGTTCCTTGCCGAAGGTTAATTTTTTTATGCCATATTTGGATCTGAAACATACATATATATCTATCCAAAATATCAATTGGTTGACCCCTGGGGCCTGTGCGACCTTTGTGTGCAAAGTTATCAGAGGTAAAAAAAATGTGTTAAAGCACAGCTTGGATGGTTGTACAGATTTGTTGTGTTGATTTTTGGAATCAGCATGTCAAACTACAGCTAACCCCAAGGTCAAATCAGAAGGAAAAATTTGAGAGAAAAGGGGCAAAGGAAAAAAGAAAACCCAATAATCTGATAAATGATAGAGCTCTATAGAAATAGTCATTTCCTACTTAATTCAGACATCTCAAGTTATGATTGCCGAAATGGTGGGTCAAATGTTGATTTACAACATTTTCTTCACCAAAGGTTTGATGCGGTTGATGTATTTTGGGACGAGTTGTGAATTATTTGTTGGGTGATTCCCATAAGCAAGGAACATAATGCCCTTGGGCTCTTGTTTACATCCCTGTCTGTTTTTTATTTATTAGAAAGTGCACTTTATTAACAAAAAGGGGCACTTTTCATTTATGAATAGAACCCCAAACAGGTTTATCACAAAAGTGTTTGCAGTTTTCCCTGTGCTGTCTCCCTCTCAGTTCCACCACCCTGGGGCTGGGTTTTATGCCATATCTCCTACTATCTACCATTATTTGGCTCCTGTGTATTTAACTAAGTTTTAATCATCTGTCTCTCCAGGGTAATGAAAAAAAGTCGGAAGTCAACATTTGTCACAAGCCACCTAAAATAAGAAACTCTTGTTATCACATTTCATGAATGTTCTATGTGGCATGGAAGTGCGTGAATATGTAATATGAAATGCACGCTTTAAAACCACCTAGATTTAAGCTTCATGTATCAAGTTTTGTTAGATAAAGGCATGGGCAATAAATAATTAATGCATTACCAGATTCCTGCCGAGCATGAAGGGGTTCTATTGCTACGTGATGAATAGCAAACGGATGCGTGTTGGACCATGCGTTACCAGATTCATGCCGAGCGTTGATGCAATTTGTGCCCTGGAAAGTGCTTGGTACATGACACGTCTTGATAAAAATAGGCATTTATGTTTGCTAGATTACAACTAAGATTTTTTTTTTTTTAAATTTTTTTTTACAGAAGTACAGAAGACTACCGATATGTGTATGTTAGGCTTGGTACAGAACATAATGTATTATGTATTAAAATTCAACTACCAAAAAAGGTGATGACATGTACATCCTTACATTATTATAATTATTATTATTATAACAATGCATTATTTATTTTCAAACTAAAAATAATTTTAATGTTCTTCTCATGGGCCTTCATTTCATATTTGTGTTTATATTCTCAAACTGACGAAAATATGAAAGTTAATTATCTTGATAATCATACTTTTTACCATCCTTTTAACAGTTGAGCGATTCTCATTCAACACAGTGCAGAGGGAGGCCCAAAGGAGTGGAAAAGTGTCATACAGGTGATACCCTTGAACGTTAATTGACACCTGTACACAGTGCTTCATTGCTGTTGAAGTTTAACTGATTATGATTGCAACATTTAGGAGTTTAAGTTTGTAGATATTGGTTGCACTAGTACACCACCTACAAGATGTAAGAAGCATGTTGTTGAAGAAAAACAGGGACTTTTGTTTTTGTGTCATGTATTGTGAGTCAAGGTCAATAATATGGAACTTATAACAATAACTGAATATAGAACAAGATTAACCCGTTGTTTGTAATTGCATTGACTCTACACACAATAACCAACTGTTTACAATCTGTGTATTTGTTGGATATGTGCACATGCTTATATTAACTGTTGTTGGTCTGGCTTAACTGCACACGGCTTGTAAACATGTGATTCCAAAAATGTCATAGTGTTGGTTATATGTTTATGTCTTTACAATATGGTGGTATGGTAACATGTATTGTCACTCACAATTGCTGCTTGAAACTTTGGTCATAATAACATCTTCCCTAGCTACTAAGGCCACTATTTTGAAACCACCAAAATGTTCTTTACTCTCTATAGTTGTGAATAGTAAGTGTAAATCAACAAACATATTTTTCCTTTTTGTGTAGTGTATTTCCCTTCTATATTTCTGATGGCTGATGACATGTGTCAATGCCATAAGTGCAATTATGCCACTTCTACAGCGGCTGCACTGTTTTGGCATCACAGATGTTTTCATTTGCACCCAGCTGCAGCATATCAAGGTATATGAACTGTTACATCTCATGCAATGAGAGTTCACTTTTGCATGATATTTAATTTGATAATTTTTGGTTCCTTGCTGAAAGCAAAGGAACCTATGCATTCAACTTGGCATGTGTGTCTGTGTATGTGACCCTTTTATTGTATACACGATAACTCAACAAGGGAATGATGGATTATTATCATACTTAGTGGATGCCTATAGGGAGTAGATGAACCCTATTGTTTTTGGTGCTAATGTCATGAATATTAATGAGGGTTACAGGGTCAATGGTCAAAATCTTAAAATATCAATAACTCTGCAATTGAAAGTTGCAATATATTCAAATTTTGCTAGAAGTTGTTGGATGATAGGTTGTACTTGATGCTGGGTCTTACATTTGATATCATGCATATTTATGAGGGGGCGGGGATGAACATGATATCAATAAAAATAGTTTTATACACAATAACTGAACAAGGTAATGATCAATGTTTGTCATAATTAGTAAGTGGGTTCCATATAGGGGGTTGATGAATCCTATTGTTTTTGGTGCTCATGTCATGAATATTAATGAGGATACAGGGTCAAAGGTTAAAATATCAATAACTCTGTCATTGAAATAAGTACTTTATTCAAATTTGGCAAGAAGTTGTTGGATAATAGGTTCTACCTGTTAACGGTTGTTACATTTGATTTCATGCATATTTATGAGGGGGCGGGGCTTAACATGATATCGATGAAAATAGTTTGTATACAGAATACCTCAACATGGGATTGGTGGATGTTTGTCATACTTAGTGTATAGATGCACCATAATGAGCTTACTGGGTCAAACTACTCATATTAATGAGGAGTCTAACGTCAAAATCTTAAAATGCCAATAACTTGGTAATCAAAAGTCACAATTTATTCAAATTTTGGTATGAACTTATTGGGTGACAGCAGGAACTTAAAATTGCTTATGTACTCAATACCTCAACATAAGAAGTGATGCACAGCAATTTAAATTTCCAAATTATTCAGCAAGGAACCACAGTTTGTAAATGAATGTTACTATGTCACCAGGGTTTCGAAATTGGTCAGTAGTGAGACTTTAATGAAGTAATTAAGCAGGAGACAGTTGCTGTATGGTCCGTAACCTTCAAACACAGTGCTTGCTAGAGCCACAAATAATTGTTGCAGAGCACCACCTTTAACCTCAAGTATTCCCTGCTGACAGCACTGAGAGGAAATTTAGGTAGTGCAGTTCCAAGTTTGACGATGCACCATCATGGTAGCCACTTTGCCACCCACATTCCAATTTCCAATTGTCTATCAGAGAGTAAAATAATTTTCACTTTCTCTTGTTTATGGAATCTAGAAAGTTCTCTTGATATAAAACCCTCTACATTAATAATGGAATGTTCTAGTCATATGATGAACCAATCGAAATCTTGTTTTTTCTTCCATATTAAATATATGGTAATTTTATCTGGGGATGTTTGTTGTCAACAAAAGTCTTTGTTAGCATTCTCAATGTGGTTTTTGTGTGTAACGTTCTTCACATGTACAAGACTTCATGGGGTTCTCCATATATATTGTGTACAAATTTGTGCAGGAGTGTATAGAAAGGTAAAAAATAGCAGCATTCTAAATAAGCCAGAAGGAAAAGGGACTGGTTGAGTTTGATACAACAAGTAGCTACACAAAATTCAGTCATTCCAGTTCACTGTTATTTATTACAAGAATGTGTAACATAAAGCTATGTAAATGCTAAATTTTTCAAGAATAAATCTAAAATGTTTTGTTTTTAAAACATTTCTCTTTGCCCAAATCCAAAATTGACCCCAACATAATCGAAAACAAGTTGAATTGAAGCACAATCCATATTCCGAAGTTGTAACTTTCATTGAATATTTCTACAATAGATTTTATCAACCCCTCTTGTGAGGCAATCAGGGTTGATGGTTGATCGAAATCAGATTTGATTCAAGAAATATTTATTTCATGAAATATTACCCATTTTCGATAGGTATTTAAAACTACTTTTAAGGTTAGTATATCTCTTGCAAATTCTTGTAGAAGATGAGGTTAGACCTGGAGCGCATGTTCCGTAGGCATAGCCAATAGTAATTTTGGATTTATTAGACGGAAAATATGCATTCAAGCCTATTTTGGGGGAGTAATTCCCGCTACATCTTCTGCACGTTTTTGGTCATCAGATGAGATGTTACACTATGTGATATTCCTCAAATCCTTATCACATGGAGATTGGTAAGGCTTTGTAGTGTAGCAGTACTGTGTGATCATACTCATAGTCCAGGGAAATCCAGACATCTGGTAACCCTAGTAAAGGAGCTATAACCTCAACCATTCCCACTGCATACTTGACGAATATATCCTCCATCCCAGAATGATATCCATGAATAACTACCCAAAAATTGGGCTGATGCGATTAGATGTTATAGTATACAGGGTACATTGCAATAGTATACCCCCCTCGCCTTATATATCTGGTCTATCATTCATTTGTAATTTATGTAGCAAGTTTGAGCAAAGCAAATGTCTAGGGTGATGCTCTTTGGTCTTTTTTCAACCAGATATGGTATATTATATATAATATTATGTTAAAATGTTGGGTGATATTCACCCACAAGGACATCATAAAGAATTCAAGAAAACCTATCAATGATTCTAATACAGTTAAGTTATTTCTCTTCAAGTCTCATATTACCTTTGTGTATAACCGATGTCGTACGGTTTGTAGAAGTAAGGTTTTACTGTAACATTTGACTCCGGATGTCTTCCTTCAGCTTTTCCACCTTAATTTTATAACTTTTTTTCCGTCTTGGACGGGCAGTTGTAGCTTGGAAAGTGTCAGGCAGTTTACATCCACATATATCCAAAATTATGTATACTAGCTATTAATTGATGTAAATATATCTATAAAGAGAGAAAATGCTGTGTTTTTCTTTTTTTTAAATCGGTTGCATTCACAATCAATGTAAGCTATTGTATGATATCTAACTTACCCATTATGCAATCAAGTAGTCTTGATGGGTTATTCACAAATAATACTAGTGAGCACATCATGACCCAGCTCAGACCTCCATGAATCAAAGGGTGGGGTACCCGAGGATATGCTACATACTGCCCTTAATAGAGCCCATGGGATTGTACAGCTGAATCTCCAGGAGGCTTAGTTATTGATTAAAAAATCATCGAGGACCAGATTACTTGACTGGTCTGGCAGTGTCAAGAAAGTGATAAAGTTTTTATTATTTATCTAGTGTTTCAGTTATAAAATGGCATGATGGGCATTTAGGTTCTGCTTCTACAGTTTTACAGAATTATAATGGGACCATCTAGGCATGTACGACTAAAACTCTACACTAATGTATGAGTTAATTCCTATTCAGTAGGAAATTATGTAATTCTGCCTGGTTGTTAGGGAGGTCTATTGTTCACATCTGTAAGGTCACAGACCTCATTTAACTCAGGACTCTTGTGATGGTGCTGTTCATTCATGAATGAAGCCGTGCTGTAGAAGAGTTTAAAAATAGGAGGGCATCAGGGTGCTCACGGCATAACAAAATGGCAAACATACCTTATAACATTGCATATAGCCAGAATGATTTTATTTATTTGGGGGGCTGTTAAATACATGACTCAATGTTTTGGGGTCACATGCTCAGTCCCAATGACTTGGATCCCACATCAGCCCCACATCTCCAACTATTCATTACCGCTAAAAGACGTGAATCAACAGCTACCAGGTTTCCAAAAAGAAAAGAACACCTAATTTGGTACCTCTACTAAACATCAAAATCCAAAAAAACTCTTTGCAACATGTTAAGTTTCATCGAGTATATTGACGGCTGACAGGCAGAGGCAACAGAACCAGGAGGCACGGGTACATGCCCAAAAAGGCATTGAGATACCATATTTACAAGCAAGCCATTACATCATCACAGACACACATACATGCACATGAACACACATAGTTTCCTCAGGGAAACTAAATTTATCAACATCAACAAAACTTCCTTACAGAGCTTTTCTTATATGCTCAGATTTTATTTTGAAACTGAATATCATATATGGTCACATGCTATATATATATACAGAAGTTAGGAAAATAATCTCAGTTATATACTAAGAAAAGTGTCATATACAGTAATGAATACCTTTACTGCTATAGTGAAATATTTCTGGGCAAATTGTGACATTTTAATACAAATTTAGATAGCACTTCCAAACACATCAGGAAAAGGAGATATCTTCTGCTAGTTCCCATCAACTAACCCTTAATATGGATACATACTATACAAACCATATGATAAGCAATACTAGAGAATATAGCATGCAGTCCCTTTCATATACCAATAGCTTATACACATAATATTTATATTTATCTCCTAACAAGAAAAATACAATAAAGAACATAAGCATGAACAATTTTGAAACTGGAAGAAAATCTTAAGGAACTATCCCGCTAGCTAAGTCACACGGCATGCGTTTTTTTGACACTGAAAACCCATAATCTTCAACATGCAGTATGGGTATGGATTGTTGTTCACAATTTAGAGTAATGTTGCACATAGGACGTCAATGGTCGACTTATTTATGGAACAGAGTCTGAAATTTGAAGTTTTGCACAGTAACTTCCCCACCCTTTCTAAACATATTTAAAGCAGGTAATGTCACATTTAACTGTCTGCACCTTTGTATCGAACAACATAACAGTGGTTGGAAATTGCCTTTTACAGTCTCACCAGACTCAATTCTCTATGGATGCTGCACATTTGCCACAAGATGTTTCAGCAGACTTCACTTTTTCAACAATGTCAGGGTTAAACTGTGTGGCAAGGTCAGCTTGAAGCAAATGAATTTTATCTGAAATGAGAAAAGAAACTGTGAGTACAGAGTATATCAGCTAAAAGGTGTAAGTATAGGGTTAATTTATCATTTTTAGGGATGGTTAATCATAAACAAGAGGGCAATCCACAGAGTTGCAGATCATCTCATCGTCAATTTTGCCATTTGTTGAACTTGACAGGTCGTGTAGCGTCCACCTACTGTACTACTTTTTCACTATAGTGTCAAACGTATTATGACCTTATTGTATGTCAATATCATCAATTTCTGTTGCAATTTATTTCACCTACATATTAAATATTAAGGTCCCATGCAAATCCAATTTTTACAATAGAAATGTGGCTAAAATATGACTTCACTATTGACCTTTGACCTTGAGAGTCTGTGAGACAGGTCATCTGTGAGTTAGGTCATCGGGAACTTACCAACAAAGTCAAAAGTTAAATAGTTGAGTAGTTTTTTATGCAATTTTGTATACCCACATGCAAATACACTAACGAAAATGTGCACATTTTGACTTCTACGCTACAAAGGTGGATTATCGATCACCCATGGGTGTCCCATAAAATATGATTCACATCACAGCAACTGTTACTATAGCAACTGGTAAGGCTAGTGTTAAGCAATCAAATGACTACAAAATCTTAACGCCACCCCACTTTGGGCAATTAATGTTCAGATTCAAGAACACATATTAGCTAAAACCGGTTTTCTCCAACTACGCTGTAAATTTAAAAAATAATTGGAAAAATAAGATAGCCCTGAATTCATATTCAACCTTATTGTACGTAAGGTCCTTCCACAATTTCATTCACAAATAATGAATGTATTCAAACATTATTCTAACCATGGTCTCATACAAAATGCTGATTTAACTACTAGGAACAAGTCAATTACTTTTTTGACTGAAGTTATGTTATAAGCATATTTGTATTTCATGCCCTTGAACAAAGAATCACAAAGGACATCATTTCTTTGTTATAGAATGATATTACTGAAACCAAAATTAATACGGACTGCTTCTTCACTGCATAGTTAGCAACATCTAAACTTTTTACCATTTGTTCATCTTCAATAGATGGCCTCATAATTAACAATCATATTTTGAGTAATTTTGTAAGAAAAAAAACAATGCTGATTACCAATGCTGATTACAAATTGTTAACATGATAATGGAAACTTAGTTAACAGCATGTCAACATGGTAGATAATTTATACACAAATTAATTAAATGATCATTAATAACAATAATAATGATTTCCAAGCTTAAAAATAAACTACCAAACAGTAAAAGTTAGCTTGTTATCAATAAACAGAAAGGTACATAAAAATACATGTTGTAACTCACATGCAACATAATGTATTATTGGCCTTCAGATTAATTGAACTTTTTTATTTTGGAAATTATATATCTACAGTATATATAATGAAGGGTCAACGACGACAGCCGTCCGCATTGTGAAACAACAATCATCAGATTTTGCTGAAAGACCTTTGTCAATTATTATTTGCCTTAAACTATGTTGTAGAAAACTTGCCAGCCAATGTATGCCATGTCTAATTGATTATTTAAATATGATAAAAATGTGTTAATGCAATTGAAAACAATTGAAAGTTTTGAAACAGTTCTATCTTTCTGAAAGTTAGCAGAGTGGGGTCGAGTCGAGTTATATACTTCACTATATCAGATATATATATACCAAAAAAGTGGTAATTTGGCTCATGGTTTTATTTCTTGATGTGGAGGGAGGGAATTTTTGGAGAGGACATTTGCTGGGAATTGAAATGTTGTAGGGAATAGCATTGTTCTTGATTAACATCCAGTCATGGGTTAGTTTCAGTTTCAGTTTATTTATTTCCAGTATAAATATAAATATTTATAAAAAGGACATCAAAAAATTCAAAAAGTA
>JAODAF010087892.1:0-10981 GCA_027574765.1 Molpadia intermedia | reverse complement strand
CACCACATGTAGGCTTGCAGTTGAAATTTCTCTGCAGTCGTTCGTTGCTAGGTATATATAGCACATGTATGACGTCATGCACGGTAATAGGGGATTCACGGTAATTGGCGGACGTAGTATACTGTGTGAGAATATCTATTTTGAAATTTAATAAAGTTGGGGGCCGTATGGAAGCTATCGGCGGGCCACACCTTGGCCCGCAGGCCGTAGGTTGGACAACGCTGGCCTAGGCTATATCCTAACATTACTTAGCACCGTACATGAATTAGATAGATTGTTACAGTGTTAGTGTTACTTAAAGGCCAGTACAATAACGAAATAATGTTATTATAAGACATATTTATATATAAATATATTTATTTTATGTAGGCCTATAGGAATTTGAGTGCTAAGGATAGGATGCTCAAGATTATATGTGGCCAATTGTATTTGTAACTGTAGTCAGGTAGGCCCTAGGCTAACTAAGGTCTAGCCTAGGGCTAGAAAATTCAGTAATATCAATTACAGATTTTCAGAAATTGCGGTGCAGATTACAGCAGGTATACACACTATTCGAGTGGGGTTTACATTGGTTCAACATTGGTACCACACAATATTAGACTGTTTGGTTCAGTCATTTGGTATAGTGAATATTGTCCGTAAACACCGACGTCTGAGAACTCTCAGCGTGACAATAGGCCTAGTAGTAGTATAGTAACACCCTGGAGGTTCAAATGGCATGGAAGTTTGAACACCATACTAAACTAAAAACATATTTACCACAACTGATACTGAACAACATTAATTCAAATAAGCATGTGGATTTAAGAAATATGGTAATTAGCTGCACATTTATTGCCAAAATAGTGATTTTTTTTTCTTTGATTTTGGGGAATTTGAAATTGACCTTTTTGAATTTTTCTGATAATTTTGTCTTGGATTTTCCTTTCAAATATAATTTTACAGTTTGTTATTCCTAATTATTCTGGATATTTGAGATTATAGACCTTCTAAAATCATATTACTGACTAGCAAACGATCACTTATAAAGCCATATTTACCACAAACAAAAGCAATGCTTCAGCTGATACCAGTGATCACTCTCGTCTTCCAATTCTAATTTATTAAGTATCATGTTTTTTTAATTTCATGTGTGATTTCTGAACACACAACTAATAGACAGGACACAATTAACTTTCATAAACAGCAAGTTGGCATGGTTGACACAACTTGACACCCCAAAAGGTTTTCTTGCAAAATGACCAGCCTAAACAATTTCAAATTATACGAAATAAATTATCTTTCATAAATTAGATAAAGAGTTCTAGAAAAATTCTAAAAAAAATTGACATTAAATAAATAATGAAATGATGTTGTGTTCAAATTATTCCTAATGCCAATTTTCCCCCTTTCTAAGTATGAGGAATATGAACCATACATTTATAATAAATATGCATTAATAATTTTCTGTAATTCATTTCAGGCCCATGTTGCAACTGATACTGGAACAAAGGTGATGCGACTTCCTTTAAAGCATTTCAGATGTTCGGCCAATGCCTTTTGTATGAAGTTTGGAGAAAAAACCAATTCAAGAACTCTATTTTTGAAGGAATTTTCCCAGCTGCAATCTTCATCTTCAGTCAAGCCAAGAAATGCAGAGCACAGTAAGTGGTTTAGTGTTTTGTTAAATAAACTCACGTAGAGTGTAGGGCTATGACGTACACCGTTTAAACGACTAAAAAATTTAAATACATTACACCGCAATACACGGCTTACTCGTATTGTGACAACAAAGCTTTGCGGACATCTTACTTTCATTCAAAATAAACTACTATTCGTGTCTGAAAAACGCTATCAGAAAAGTTAGCGACAACCAAGATCGCCAATTAGTGATATTGTTTGAGTTGATCTAAAGGCTCAATTGTTATGTAAACACCGTTTAAACCAATAGTAAATTAAAGAAAATGCACAGCCCTCGTAGAGTGTGTCCTATAGCCTTAAGCTAGATAAACACATTTTAAGCCTCCCCAAGTTTGGTTTGAGCCTGATGAGCACGTAAATCTCAATGTCAATATTGAAATTGCACAAGTTGGTATCCAGATTACATGAAACATTGTACTGCATAATTTTGTTACGGTTTGTCAAGTTGACCACAACACAGCAAGGAACCTCGATCAGGTAGTGCTAGCATTGTATTTTTCATTTCCGGCTTAATTATGGATGAAGAGTCTCCATTTGGTTACAAAATGGGGGGAGGCTGTTATGAGGAATTTTGTTAAATGATAAACAAAACATAATGTTCTTCATCTTGAAGTACTTTTGGGAACCTATGAAGTACAGTACCGTTTATGTGTTTGCAGATGTGTATGTCCATTGTGTAGGACATAAGATGATCTATTAGATGATCTCTTTAAGTTTCTAGTAAGACATCTAGTAGATGATCTCTGTTATTGTGTTTGGTACAAAACAATTATTTGTCGTTGTTTGCAATTACAGTTGATGGTAAAGCATCAAGTCCAACACAAGAGCAGTCTGAGGCAACACAAGAGTCATTCAGTCTAACACATGACTCGTCAAGTTCTACAAAAGACTCAACAAGTTCAACAAAAGACTCAACAAGTTCAACAAAAGACTCAGCACAAAATCTATCAAGTTCATCACAAGGTATTAACTCAATTTCGTTTGGTGACAAACAAAATGCCTATTTAACTCAATTTATTATGCTGGGATTTTTTTCAATCACAAGTGCTTCTTCTCATTCAGTCATGGATGGTTTTAATGAAACAATGATCAATGGGGAAGGCTTGGTGTTATATGATCCATGAGACCATGATTCACACTTGTTCAAAATGGTAATTTTGGGTCATTGAGATTCAAAATGCTTTTCTGGCACAATAACAAATTGCGATGTTTATATTCATGAATGGACAGGTCTAGATTGTACAATGTTGTCTTGTCTGTGGATTTTTTGTTTAATTTACTAACCGTTTAAACGGTGTTATTAAACATTTGTTTATTGTTGAAACGAAAATGTTGAAAATACCATAATTGGAAAAAAATCCCTAGAATTTCCCAGATCTAATAGGAAAACCCCAGACATGCCACTATATCCTACAAAATTATATAACAGCTTTATTATTTTATGTGACCCTGGATTTGAGTGTTAAAAATTGTTATTGGATGACGGCAACTTGGCTGGAGGGTTGTTTAGCACTCAAATTTTTGATGTCGAGGAAAGGAAATGAACATTAGAAGAAATATTTCAAAGAAGGATGAAACAAAACATCAAGATTTATGGTTAACAACTTGAAAAAAGCCAGCTCCTTTCAATCAATCATTGACACATATTTCAATACGTTTTCATACTCTGAGTGGTGTGAATGATCGGCAATATGTGCAGTGTGCACTCAAGTGAAACTTGTAACATACAAATTGCTGTGCTTAATAAAAGAGATTAGTGGAGTGACTCGGATTGGGGATGCAAGGCTGTTACGTTTGTGAACCTTATGATCAACTCAAGCAATGTCACTAAATTTTCTGATAGAAGATTCTAAGTTTTGAATGAATGTCTGCCAATCGTTGTCTTGGTACTAGTAGGTCGTGTATGTCTTTGATTTTTTAGGGTTTAAACGGTGTACAAAATAGGCGGCCATTTGTTTGTTTAAACGTCACAGCTCTCATTAGCGACATTGGATGTCAGCTATAATTATGAGTTTTTTAGTCCAGGTCTCATGAGTATTACTGAGTGGCCTGTACCAAATGTACAATTCTTAAAATATCAATAACTTTGCAACCAAATGTCCGATTATCTGTTATATGAATAACTGTATGGTTTGAAACATATTGCATAGAATCTATGTGTTTTGAATCTTTGATCATTCTATCAAGATTGTATAGTAAATTTTTTTCCAGATGCTGTCAAAAATAGAAAATGAGGCATGTGATCCAGATTCATTGGAAAGATTCACACTTGGTAAGTAAGCTTAAATCCTTGGCATCTACCTCAAAGGGTGCATTACTATAGAACAATGCACAATAATTAGCCTAGCAATTAACAGCTTTTATTATTATAATCATTTCCATTTTATGATCATTTCAATTTTGAACAGTATTGGAATACTAAAATATTAACAGAACATGATGTCTATTCCAATATGATTAAATGTATTAATGTAATAATGTAAAGTAACAGCATAAACCATATCAAACCACTTAACCACACCACATGTATATGAGTCTATATGAGACAAAGGATGGTATGATGAATTTGAATTGCATTAATATTCTAATGGAAAATGCAGATTTATGCTTCTCATCAAACAACTCCTGTATTTATATTATTTTTAATGGAAGAAATGGCCAGGGTTCAAATTAATAGCCATATTCGATATGTTTCAGTAATGCAGTAGCATGACACCCTCTATGTATATACATATACATGTTTGACACACATTTTGTAGAAAACAAAACAAAAATTATGGAAAATTTGATATGAGAGAAAAGTGCTTTGTTATTCTTAATTTTAGGAGAATCTATTCTGCTTAGGGTTTCCTTGTTGATGGCTCCTCGGGATGCAGTGAAGGTGAGAGGAATTGACCACAGCCATTTCCAGAAGTTGGTGAAGGAATTCGAGACCAACCCTGACTGTTTCAGTAATGCAGTAGCATGACACCCACTATGTATATACATGTTTGACACACATTTTGTAGAAAACAAAAATTATGGAAAATTGGATATGAGAGAAAAATGCTTTGTTATTCTTAATTTTAGGAGAATTTATTCTGCTTAGGGTTTCTCCTTGTTGATGGCTCCTCGGGATGCAGTGAAGGTGAGAGGAATTGACCACAGCCATTTCCAGAAGTTGGTGAAGGAATTCGAGACCAACCCTGACTGTGGATTTGTAAAAATACTGGTTAACATTCCTGATGTTCAAAGGAACAACATTGACCTGCCTAAAATTAATGATGGCAAATACAAACTAGAAGTTCTTGGTGGAAACCACACTAGAATGGCACTACAATACCTTAAACCAAATGCTATGGTGGAAGCTGTAGTTTATGCTGGATTAAGTTTGCCACAGGCCATAAGCATAGGAATTCGCCACAATGAAATCCATGAGAAGGCAAAGGTTTTAACTTTTCAGGACTATGCCCTTCTTTTCCGAAGGATTTGGATAAACACTGCCATAGATTGTGACATTCCAACACAGATGGATCGGACAAATTTTAAGAACAAGCTGTCAGATATTCTTCGGACTGAGGTGAGCTAATAACAAATACATGGCTATTATCTACAGGGTTCTAGCCAGACTAATCAATCCCGGTGGGGAATGGTTTCCCCTACTAAGACATACTATAAAGTCTTATTCTGCAAGTTGTATGATAGTTGTATATACCGCTAGTTGTGTGCCAGGCGCCGATTTTGCTGTTGATAATGAGCACTGTCACAGGGAGTTATGAGTTCCACTTGAATGCACACTACCGATCAGACCCATGAACAATGTCATACAGTGCTCTCCTACATTGAAATTTGACATTCCTACACACTGATATCTCAACACATAGCAGAGAAAATCGCAATAGGCTACATCTTTGATTTCTGCAATCAAAAGCTTTGTCACATTTTTTCATATTTCCACTGTTTAAGGATTATTGAAAGAATTGGCCAATCAGAATGTGCGACACAGTATGTGGGATTTTACTGTGTAAGATCGCTCCACATGTACAAAGTCAATGGCATCAACAAAGTTTTGTTAACAGGAAATGTGTTAGCTAAGCTACATTTCAAGTGATTTGGTTGTAATTCATTTGCAGTGGCTTGTCTCAGTTTGACATACAATATTGAAAGTAACATGTGAAGTATTTAATTGATTCAATTGTCTCAGTGACTCAGTATATAACTGTACAATGAAGATAATATTATTGGTTTCCTTACTTTGAGAGATTTTGTTATTTGTTCCAACAGAGAAAGCAGCTTGCTACCCGATTCCGTCACCATTTGTTCATGGCAACCCTCCAAAAGGAACCATGGAAGAATTTCGCCATTTTCATGGAAAAATGGGAGGCAGGCAGCATTGACAAACAGCCAAAGAAAACATTGACACAGTTCAATACAGCTGTGTTAGAAAAAATAAAGCCAACACAGAGATTTACAGAAGTGATAGTGGAGCTATGTGAGAACAGAATGTCATGGAAGGGCATAAAAGATATCTCACAAGGGTAAGTTTCTTAGAATGCACAGACCTCTTGAATAACTAGTAACTGATGAATATTTGGACTAATTCAATTGATTACGTAAATTGAGTACAAGAATCCTGTTGTATTTGGTAGAGGTCAAATGTCAAAAATTGGAAATGGAATTTGGCCAAAATGCTGATTGTACCACAGACATAAATGAATAGTTGACAAATTTATTAGTGACTCACTTTGAAGTTGGCTAAGGTTATCTCAAGTTCAACTGTGGCCATTGCTTGAAAATGGTCAAACTGATTCTTCTACCACAGAAATAAATGGATATTTATCAAATTTCTTCAAAATTATCATTGTATAGTTGTGTTCAGGAAATTGAGATCAAAGGTCCATTAAAGTAAGTATCGAAAATATGAAAAACATGACTTGTATTTTGGGAACATTTCCTTTGGATTATAGCTCCTAGTCAGTCCACCACTGATTTCTATCAAATCGGTGTAATACCTTAGTTTCATCAGAAGCATCCATAAGTTGTCTTTCCAAGTCCTCTACGTTAATTGATAAATAAACAAACTTGCTCAGCCCTGCAGTATCTGTGAGTTGGCTTTATGCTTTATGTCCCAGGTGGCATTTGGCTTGAGACTTATTTGTTTTATGGATTAGTAAAGCAGAGACAGGAATGGCAAAACAGCTCTCATTTTCTAAAGGGCATGTTCCTGAAATAGATCATATGAGCCAGTGCAGCACTGTTGCTCTGGTAAATTTGGGTGAAATATAGTATTGTCAATATGGGGTATAAGTTAAATTATTGGTAATATAAAAATACTGACAGGTGGCTGCCCCTAGACAGTGACTATAGCACCCTCCCTCGAAAATTGGAGCCTCAACACATTTTGGCATTCTGGTTTCAAATTGTTTCATGCCTTGCAATGTGCCTATTCTGCCACAGTATTTACCTATTTGTTTTCTTTATCCACAGAACTAAAAAAGCTACTGCAGTCTCCAACAAGGGGGGTGAATTGGAGAAACTGAGGGAAGAGAGGGACAACCTTAAAAGGAAAAATGAAGCCCTGGAGGAAGAGGTTAAACGTCTGAAGCAGGAACTTGATGAATGTGTTAAAGACCAACAACATGTATGTAGATTTCATACTTCATTATGCTCATTGGACCAGTTTCAGTGTCCCTATTTTGCATGGATTGATAGATGGACTTTGTATACAATCCTAATATAATAATTTGGGTTAGCAGTAGTCTGAGAAATTCCTTAGGTCAAATCAACAGTGGCAAGTGGTGACTTTATGTCAGTGAGCATTGCAGATTAATGTATGTATAGAGTTAGTACCCTGATTGTTTAAATTGTTGAGAGCTTGCATGGAACATAATCAATGACACTCATGACATTTGTCACTCTAATCGCCAAAGTTGACATTGATTATATCTACAAAGTGAAACATTACTTTGCCTTTAATAAAGCAGCTTTCACTTTTAGTACCTAGTTTTCGTATACTTGTTAGTACCAGTGTTCACATTAGCACCAGGATTGTCTATGTTTTCTCTGAATTCATAAAGATTGTGTCACAGCACAGGTTAGCTGCCAACAATTGAACAATGTAATTCTAGCCTATGTTGTTACATACACACTATTGTTATAATGACCCAGGGTTCAACATAACCGATGTGATGCAATGACCAGCTTAGCCGCAACAATGGCTAAAAGCATTCATACTAGACCACTATGGTTACTTTTATGTAAACTCTAAAAATGGACCTGTGTGGCAGCTTAAGAAATGCTGTACTATTTGCATGAATTTGCCATGGAGAGCTACTGACACTACAGCATTTTTAAAACAAATGTTATGCTCGTGCAACAACATTTCTGGCCTGTTATGAGATGCAACGGTGATACTCAATTCAACAGTTGTGCTTCCATCTGTTTTATGAAGCAATAAAACATTATGAATATGTTCTGTAGATTCCTAATGTAAAACAAAACTCAATAATACCAACTTAGATCATCTATGTTCCACATATTGAGTAGAGGGTAAAGGTTATTTGAAGTCAGCAGAGGTTAGAATACAAATTCAGGTACAACATCTGGTAAATCAGGCTAACACAATTGCAAGCTTTGATTAATCTCATAGTTGATGTGTATGTTGCCAACTTGCCTATATGGAGTACCACAACCCTAACTCATTTGAGGTCAACATAGGTTAAATTAATTACATACTCTACCAAGTCAACAACAGATGGATCGGTAGGTTGTCTTTCTGGTTTATGCAGAAATAGCCTAATTATTGTACCACCAAGACCTATCTTTGTAATTTAATCTTTCGAGTGTTCAGGTCATCTAGAACAAGGTGTTTGTAGCCAAATGAGTTTACATAGTAATGCTTTGCTTTGGATTGTCATGGACTTTCACATGTCTTTCTTTACTTCTTTATCACAGAATGAGCTTCCAGCAACCACTGAGCACAGTGAGCAGTACATGGCTGGCAACTGGATTGCAGCGATGTACAATCAAAAGGCCTACATTGGAAAGGTACTCTCTGTCAATGAAGGTAAACTGAATGTTCAGTATCTTCAGAAGAGGCTGAAAGGGCGACTGAACAAAAGGGATATTCAGGAAGTAGAAGCCAAATTTGTTATTATGAAACTGTTAAGTATAGATGAAAAATCTGGTGTATATTGCACTACACCAAAAGAAGAGCAAGAACTTGCTGACTGTGAGAAAAAGTACAATGATCGGATCATCTAATATACATGTAGTAAAATGTCCAAGCTGAGTATATTTAACTGGTGGGTTTTTGTTAACTTGGACATGGTAATGTAACCTTTCCGTAATTTACTGTACTATAGTCAGTGTCTTCAGTAATTTTAAATGGGTTGTATTATTACAAGCTGAGGATATCTATCTGGTGGTTTTTTCACATTTTAGGGGGTACATAGTAATGTAACCCTTATTATCTTAAACATGGGTTGTAAGATTAGCAGCTCGGCTAACTATCCGGTGTCGGTCATTTTGGATGGGTTGTATTATTACGAGCTGGGAGCATCTATTTAAGGTTATTCTGAGGTGTCATAACATCATCTTAGGCCATCTTTTCAGTGTCCTGTCATTTGGAAGGGGTCATATTATTAATTGGCTTAGACCATCTATCTGTTGTCTGGTAACTAGGAAGGGGTTTATTATGCTGAGCAGAGGTAATCTATCTGGTGTTGGTTTATTTGGAAGGGATCTTATTATTACGAGCAGAGGCCATATATCTACGTATTATTATGAGCTCTGGTCATTTGGAATGGGTCATATTATTACGAGCTTTGGTAATTGGAAGGGGTCGTATTATTACGAGCTGAGGCCATATATATATGGGATCTTGTCATTTGGGAGGGGTCATATTATTACGAGCTCTGGTAATTGGGAAGGGGTCGTATTATTTTGAGTTGAGGCCATCTATCCGGTGTCTGGTAACTTTGGAAGGGGTTATATTACTATGAGCTCTGGTCATTTGGAAGGGGTCATATTATTACGAGCTCTGGTCATTTGGGAGGAGATCGTATTATAACGAGCTGAGGACATCTATGTGGTGTCTGATAATTTGGAAGGGGTCATATTATTACGAGCTCTGGTCATTTTGAAGGGGTCGTATTATTACGAGCTCTGGTCATTTGGAAGGGGTCGTATTATTACGAGCTCTGGTCATTTGGGAGGAGTCGTATTATTATGAGCCGAGGCCATCTATCTGGTGTCTGATAATTTGGAAGGGGTCTTATTATTACGAGCTCTGGTCATTTGGGAGGGGTGGTACTATTACGAGCTGAAGTCATCTACGTGGGATGTTGTAATTTTTGATGGGGTCATATTATTGTGAGCTCTGGTCATTTGGAATGGGTCATATTATTATTATGAGCTGAGGCCATCTATATGGGATCTTGTCATTTGGAAGGGGTCATATCATTACGAGCTCTGGTCATTTGGAAGGGGTCGTATTATTACGAGCTCTGGTCATTTGGGAGGGGTCGTATTATTACAAGCTCTGGTCATTTGGAAGGGGTAATATTATAACAAGCTAAGGCCATCTATATGGGATCTTGTCATTTGGAAGGGGTCGTATCATTACGAGCTCTGGTCATTTGGAATGGGTCGTATTATTACGAGCTGAGGCCATTATATGGGAACTTGTAATTTGGAAGGGGTCGTATCATTACGAGCTCTGGTCATTTGGAATGGGTTGTATTATTACGAGCTCTGTCCATTTGGGAGGGGTCGTATTATTACGAGCTGAGGCAATCTATATGGGATCTTGTCATTTGGAAGGGGTCGTATTATTACGAGCTGAGGCCATCTAACCGGTGTCTGGTAATGGAAGGGGTCGTATTATTACGAGCTTTGATCATTTGGAAGGGGTCGTATTATTACGAGCTGAGGTCATCTATCTGGTGTCTGGTAATTTGGGAGGGAGTCGTATTATTACGAGCTCTGGTCATTTGGATGGGTCGTATTATTACGAGCTGAGGCCATCTATCCGGTGTCTGGTAATTTGGGAGGGGTCGTATTATTACGAGCTCTGGTCATTTGGATGGGGTCGTATTATTACGAGCTCTGGTCATTTGGAAGGGGTCGTATTATTACGAGCTGAGGTCATCTATCTGGTGTCTGGTAATTTGGATGGGGTCGTATTATTACGAGCTCTGGTCATTTGGATGGGGTCGTATTATTACGAGCTCTGGTCATTTGGAATGGGTCGTATTATTACGAGCTGAGGCCATCTATCCGGTGTCTGGTAATTTGGGAGGGGTCGTATTATTACGAGCTC
>JAODAF010087561.1:0-10985 GCA_027574765.1 Molpadia intermedia | reverse complement strand
AGATATGGAGATATGGGACAATGATATATTGTAGTCAGTTAAACATTGGACCCCTTTATGACACCACCAGTTAATATTGCGGCGAGAACTCCTCCTAAACCGCCTCACCGATTAACCTCAAATTTGGTAGGTATGTGCCCTATGAGGTAAGCTTGTGCCTCGCTGAGATTCAAAAGTCAAAGGTCAAATCAAGTAAAATCCTATTTTCGGCTATATCTTTTAGTGCAAAACTCGGACTTACATGCAATATTCACAGTTGTAATAGGCATAAGATGTTTCAATAGAATTTGAAGAAAAGCTTTGAAAAAAGGTCAAAGGTCACGAGGTCAAATGGTAGTTCTTAAGCGCAAATGTTGCGGCGAGAACTCCTAAACCGCTTCACCGAATAACTTCAAACTTGGTAGGTAGGTGCCCTATGAGGTATACTTGTGCCTCGCTGAGACTTGGGGTCAAAGGTCAAAGGTCAAAGGTCAAATCAAGTAAAATCTTATTTTCGGCTATATCTTCTAGTGTAAAACTCAGATTTACATGCAATCTTCCCAGTTGTAATAAAATGTTTCAATAGAATTTAAAGAAATGCTTTCAGAAAAGGTCACAAGGTTAAAGGTCAAATTGTAGTTTTTAAGCGCAAATGTTACGGCGAGAATTCCTCCTAAACCGCTTCACCGATTAACTTCAAACTTGGTAGGCAGGTGCCCTATGAAGTAAACTTGGGCCTCGCTAAGACTTGAGGTCAAAGGTTAAATCAAATCAATCCTATGTTTGGCTATATCGTCTAGTGCAAAACTCGGATTTACATGCAATGAAGATTTAACGAAGGTCACAATTCAAGGTTAAAGGACAAAATAACACTTGTAAATTAGACGATGAGATCAGCAACTCCATGGATTGCCCTCTTGTTGGTAATAGATTTTTAAGCATTAAACAAAACACACCTTCACTCGTTTGTTTACATTTTTTATTCAAAATACAAATATATTTTACATCACAAACTAAGTACATAGCCATATGAACTACTCATTAATTTAAGGTCTGTAGGCTTTCATATAATCTACACATTTTGCAACCAACACTGAACACAATTTAACCAACATTGGGAAAATATTTGACCATTTATGGTTGAGTAATGGGGTTTTGTCTAGTTATTACATAATTTTTTTAACAAACTGTTTCTGTTGCCATGAGTATATATAAAGCGTAGCGGAACACATACCTGAGTTGGTTAAACCGGCATATCGCTGTCATATGATGTACCGTATAAGTCGTTTCCGATCATTTCGTGGCCATTATATAATACATTTAACCTCATTTAGCCATTTCAATACTTACACAAGAGTGCAGTAGCCCGTTTATTAAGGCTATAGTTGGTTGTCAGATATACCGTAAAATATTACTTATATTACGTTTTATTAATATGATATTTTGTAACTATAAGTTATAAATATTGTAACCTTTTATAGCTGATAACATATATAAGAATAGTTAATAAAAAATCCCTTGAAAATGAATATTAATATTTTCTAGTAACATAGTAACATATCACTCAATATGAGTTTCTGGTGACGCGAGACAACCGTCCATCTTTCAATAAGCAGAGTCGTATATTCCAGCACAGGACACGGAAGTTTAACTCTTTGAAAGTAATATACAGATTACAAGCTAAAAATGTTGCTATTAATTATATATATATTACTGGAACAGCCACAATATTTAAATAAGATATATGTATTAATATTTGGTATTCGATTATTGCCTATTCATTTATCCAATATACAGAATGCAAAATCTAACGGGAAATTATTTTTATCAAACTTTATTAAAATAAGTCACAAACTAAGTCTTAGACATTTTTACTCTCTACTAACATATAACTTTATTATCAACTTGTACTAATAGGTTGCTTTATTTTATAATTTAAAATAATAATTATCAAAATCGTTAACAGCAATTAAAAGCTGCTCATCTGTGATAAACATGCTATTCAAATGTGATGAATATGTACGAAAAGTGCACAGTTAAAGAATTATCCGTAACCTACTGTGATCAACATGTTTTAACTACGTTAGGGTTCAAATAATTTTAAGAACACATTTTCAGTAAAAGTAAGATACAATATAGCCAGCTGAATTTTGCCTGAAACCTTAAGAATGCAATTTAATTAATGGAGCCCCATAATTAGATGGAGACCTATTGATTGTTGAAATTCGCTGATATATCAGTGTTTAAAGCCAAAAAATTAATACGAACAGATATGATTGAATTATTTATTTATTAAATAACCTGTAATCGCCTTCATACCATTATCAAACCCAACAATCGAGACACTACTCTTTAGTTTAATTATGTAATGATGTTAATCGACTACATATGTATGAATGTAGAATACATGAGCAGTATACGAAGAAAACAAAAACGAGTCCTTTTGTAGTTGTGTTTGTGTCTGTGTGTGGGTGTGTGTGCGTGTTTGTGTGTGTGTGAGTGAGTAGGAATTACTGTTATGAGCAAAAAGTTCTACTATCAAGGTGAGTGGTAAACAACGCCATCGGTTATTCAAATACATACCATGCTTGTAACCTCCCTCAAAACTACTTTGGACACCAACCTTGATTTCTATTAATAGTATACGTTTATGTTTATTTATATAAAAGAGAGTAGTAAAATTGCTATGTGTATGTTTTTTAGAAAACCTGCCATTTGTAACGCCGCGATGAGCATGAGCAAATGCAATACCTCTTCAAATAATTCTTCAATAATAACCTTTTCCGTAGGGAAATTAACAATTATCGTCAAATTCTCCATGTAGGGTACAAGAGCGACCATCATCAAGACAAACATTTATAGAAACTGACATCGTTATCCGAGAGAACCAAACAAAACCAGGAACTATTAAAAGCAGCCAATGATCCCACCAGGAAAAGGTCCCACGGAAAAATAATTCAAATTTTTGGAGTTAAGAAATCTATCTTGTTGATACTGTAGCCAGGGACGCCACCAGGTCGTGGTTATTTAGAGCATATACTAATCCAGAAAATTTGGCGTCGAGCCGCGTGAAGAGAAGAGGCTTGTGCGAAATTGCTATTGCCTTGATGCATGAAGCAACATTAAATTAAGAGCATTAAAAGCTGGAAATTGTTTGATTCTGTACCGACTTACTCGAAGATCTTCCAAAATATGACCAAAAGATGTGGATGATAATTTAGAGTGCCTAATTATTAAATGAGACGTTACGTGCGAAACGCGCAGAAAATTTCGAGGTCAGCGTCAAGATATATGATAATAAGATAATATATTGATATGATTAAGTGAATAATATATTTCCACAGAGAGAAACCCCATGATGCTGCTAACCATGCCTGTGTACGTATATTTTAAGGACCTGGATCTTAATCTGACTGACGGTGTTAATGAATGTAATTATTATGATCTTGGTTTCCCAGATAACCAATGATCCAACATATATTCATGTATATACATTTTAGAAATCTTTATGGCGAGTTCTTGGCAGTTGTTACTAAAACCTGGATCTCCCAACTACCAAAATATATTATAAAAAGGTCACAAACTTGAATTAAATAGTAGAAAAGTAATGTGTGGGTGTGTTGGAGCTTACATTAGCAATTTCCTCACTTAACTATTTCTGACTGATTTTTATGAACCCTGTCAGCAAAAGGAAACAATGGTAAATTGTATTGTATTGTATTATAAATTGAAGCTTCGACTGCAGCATACTGAGATTTCCAGCTTTATATATGTTTGATCTCGTAGAAATTAGTATATTGCGTTTCTGTGACGTACCTTACTCGTGTTACTACTCTTTGTTAACAACGTAGACGGCTATTGCATTATACCATATTTACGGTGTTGTGCTTCTCTGAAAACGCATAGTTAAAGCATTCCTTACTAATTATTACCTCACGGTCAACAATGTTGATTGTTTAAACTCCACCCTCATCGTCCCGCTGACTTAAATATTACGGTACATAAATGGCCGTACTCATTGTTTCAGATTGTAATAAAAATCCTATATAGTTTTGTAAACCTGAGTGCCATAAGTCTCCATCATTTGATCTTTACTTTTATTTGTTTATCTACGATCTTCCTAATCATTCTTCCAAATTTGCCTTCACGCTCTATGCAGAGTAGTTTCATGGTTCAATTTCCACAAAATTTATTTGAATACTAAAGAAATGCTTGTTATATATGTTTGCAATACTTCTATACACGTATTGAAATAGAATGCTGATATTTTGTTTTTATCCATTTTGCTCTCTTCCTGTGTACCTGGTCGCAGCACTCTTACCCTTTTTTGTATGCATAGTATGGTATAACATCGCGAATATTGATGGTAACTCTTTTTCTATAACCATGAAAGTTAAAACTTCACTTTGTGCTTGTTCCAGAGGCATATAAACTAAATTAATATGAAGGATACAACCCCATAACATAATAGGCTATTTTTACACAACTTGGATTATTTTGGAATTCTAAATTGTTACTTTTATATGTGTGGGAACCGGTAAAGGGAATATAAACTGTTCAAGGACACAAACACAAAACTTGAGATAGATAGAGATAGTTAGTTCATGCGAGCGAAGTGAAGGGAATGTGGGTATTGCAATTGCAGGGGTAAAAGTAAACTGTGTACTCCTTGGTCTGGTTCGTTTTAAAATTATACGTTACACCACCCCTACAAACAACATTGAACATTTTGACTGCGTGCGAACCACCCATGCCTGTGTTTATGTTTGTAACTTAATTTCTAATTTCTAATTATATGTCGCATATTGACTAGCAAAGATCAGATTGCAATGTACAGTGTTATTAAGTCTCACTTTAATAAAGCTTCTGGGAGATTTCATATCTTTCACAGTTATCAACATTTCAATTAAAAAGCCCAACAGCGATTGAATGTTGCTACACATAGAACATTATACACGTTGTCACATACATGCCATTGGGCTGAGTAAGATTTTTTAATTACAGAAAATTAAAAAAAACGCGGCGTCTGGTCGGGCGTCCCCGTTTAGTTACTCCAACGTTTCTTACAATTAATTTCTCATTTTAAACATGCCAGCAAGAATCTGATTGAATCCATCGTCTTGTGCAAATTCTGGATTATTAGCAACCTTTCAAGTAGATTATGTAAATACAACATGAATGCTCATTGTTCAAGTTTATGAATATAGGAATAGTTAGAAAAAATCCTTACAGTCGTTGAACATCTACATCAAAATTGACTTATGTTCATTGTTTGATGGTATATAAGTACATTATGGTGGCAGACATTCTTCCAGACAGACGTGAGTCACAGCTGGGTTGTATGAAAAAAGTAGTGTGTTAGTAATAAGCGTTAATAATAATCACAAGATTAATAACGTACTGGAGTTGAACAGAATCGTATCTTTATGAGATAACAGCTACTTCCTCAGCGAATTTGTATTCAATCACTGAATACATTTATTAATATGTGAATAACTGAATTAGTATTGTATATTAACTTTTCAACGATGTACCTGCCTGGCATGATTCAGTAGCAAATAGGTTACATGGTATTTTCAAGGGCAGATCATTTAACACAGAGGTAAACTTAATCCTGTTAAAAGGAAACATTTTTAGGACGAGGATTGGGAGGATTTTGACTTCGGAAATGGGTTGTATAACAAGTAGCTCTGCTGTTTGTAACTTGTTAAGAAAAGCAGACTAGAAAAAAAATCGTATAACTATATGAGTAGGCTTAGTACGACGACAATAATTTTCCTTGCGGACAATTGTTTTTAATTGAATATAGTCATCAGGTGAATTTATTGCGACCGCAGATTTGGGCATGTATTTCGAGCAAGTTTCGTTTTGGGGGCTAAAGACTTAAAGAGAAAAAATAATAAATGCCACTTTTAGTATAGTATGTATTTTTGGTATTGTATGATTACAATGCAATCATTATGCTATTCTGTATTAAGCTTAAATAGTACAGGATACATTTAAGCAACAGTCTTTTGAATTCCTAACGTTCCCCATAGTTTGTTTATATTGGCTCAGCTATCGTAAACGTCATTTGGTATTTGCTAATGCTTTCCAAATAAACGGATCGTGCCGTAATTGATTTCAGTGATTAATGAGTTCGTTATCATCAATCCGGGAATTTGAAGTGTCCCGGTCATTGTCATTCTTATATAATGAAATAAAACATGCCTGATTGATGAAAATGAGAGCACTTATTTGAAATTAAAATACAATCTCCAAACCGTGATCATATTAAGGCATAAAATCAAATAGCAGTTATGTATTAAACATTTGTGATGTAATCATATTTGAAATATTGCCGGTTTGAAAATTTCTTCCTATTAAATTGTCTTTGCATGATATGGGATGCAAATGTATGCCTTCGATTAAGCGTTTAACAAAAAATACCGGTAAGCCCTCTTTCATTTAATCCCTTGAATATTTCAATAAATTATAAGACGTATTGTACATCCTGTTAGGATATGTTACATTACAGAGCTTTTAAACTGACCTTGAGATATTAGCGGGCTCAGTGTTGTTCAAGGCTACGTCATGCAAACTAGATAGAACTTAAAACCCGAATCTGAACGCGCGGCGTTTCATAAGGTATACTGGTATTTGCTATTTAAAAAAACAGGTTAAGAAAATGACGCCATGTTCACTAAAATACGCACATTCTCCATAATGGTTATCCTTATAACGTATCCTGAGTGTAGTATTTATATATAGTATTATTCAACAATTTATTTCTAATGAAGAAGGCTACGAGAGAAACCAGTATATTTAGAATTGTTTCATATATATATATATATATATAGATTTTGTCGATATAGTCATCATTCATTCATTCATTATATATATATATATATATATATATATATAAATTATATCCCCTTCACATCCAGAGTTGTTTTATTTATTAAAATGAATGATAGGAGCCTAAATCATTGCTTTACTCATGCTTTGAATTTTTAACATATATGTTTTGAACTATATCTATACATTTAAATTAAATTTATGATTGTTGGATCGCTATGAGGAGATAGAAATAAAAACACAACACGCTGCGTTTTGCCAATGACTCCGGTAATATATATGAACACAATTAGTTACCTGAATACAAAACATCTAACTATCTGGGACATCATCTCACTCAAAGAATTAATATTTGCGCGTAGAACATGACGAGGCTAATCTTATCACTGTCACAAAGCCTTGGGTAATAGTTTGTTTTTGCAATGTTCAGGGATTTGGTTAATTTTACGTGTAACTGACATTTCTGACTATCTTCTTGTAACCATTTATTTAATGTTGTTACTTTCGGTTAATTCGGTGCGCTTGATAGTCATAAAGGTAACCTTTGAAACGCGGTGCGTCATAATGTTGCACGGAGCGTGAACAATTTTATGACGCCATTATACATCGAACATAATGAAGTTAAATGTCTGCTGTTGTTGGAAATAACAAAAGTCGGTTACATCAGCTGGCGCGTCGTTTATTCCTGTATACAACTATAATGGGTGGTCATATTCACGTTACATGCTAGACAAAATCAATTTCTAGATTGAACATATCGTAACCATTTGAACTATTGCTTATAATTAAAGATGACATGCGTCTCGACGTCGCTGAAAAATACAATACTTAATATCGTAATATGTGTGCACTAGACTGAATATAAAGGAAATTTCTTAAAATTTCGTGTGATCTAACTGTACTACACACGACGTTGATTAAGGTATTGCGTCCCAATAACTTGGGACGACAAATCACTAGTATCCTATCACACGACTATCAAGTTCTTTCTATGTTGAAGATTTCATCCTAACTGCGGTATTCGGTGCAACTACTAGTCTACGTCATACTGGAATGAAGAGGAGATTCGAGAGTAGAGTAATTGCCAGTCTACAGCTGGTTGCGTCACCTCATGTTCCACGTGATTGAATTAGTTCCCCGATTTTAATATATAAACCGTTCTATTATTTACAGTTAATTATTTTGGCATATACATCATAATAATGAACAACTGATGGTATACGATATAATGTTATATTATGCGGTTTCCTTAATCCCATTATCATCTTATATTATACATGATACATGTATGCTTAGTTCAGTTGCATTTATAACCAGTAAGCTGATAGTTTTAGCATAGCTTTGTTGTAACAAGATTCGAGACTCCAGATTTCTTATGAGAACACAGATAACCTTTTGTCGAACACTCTTTGTCCCATCGGATATATATCTTCGAAAAAACGGGTCAAGCTGCTACTTAAGGGGTAAATTTGTCTTACAATCAGATAAGTGTTTAATTAACAACCGTCCCGATAGGACTTGTTGCCTCAATCCAAAAACGACAAAGAGATAGATAATTCGGGTTCTTATGATATCCTCCTAGGATGCAAGGCTTGTTCATCACGACTAGCCTGTGAAGATATTTAATTACTTCTCTCTGTCAGCATGATCCACATACATGTTGTTCAGTTTTCGAATTGTATAGACTGGACATATAATCTGTTAAACGCACAACATGTTCATGCTATAGTTTTTAGCACATTAAATGCATATGGCTTGGTTGATTTGTAGAGATTACTATAAAACAAAAACATAACAATTAAATGTGGATGTACCTACAAGGCAGAGAGCATTACAGAAAGCAACACTTCAGAGCAGATGCACTTAGAAAAAGGAAAATGAAATCGACCATTAAGGAAAAGGACCAAATCAATACACTTATAAAGAAAACAAACCTGCCACAAGAAAGGGGGACATTAAAGTGATTTGTAATGCAGTTAATGTATTAAGAGTCCAAAAACTTTAGGTGTAATTTTATTATATGCCTTATTAATAATTGGGCAAGACCAGTATGTATAGAATGTATTTGAATTATCTGATAAATTATCTGATGAATATCATTCACTGTTTAAATGGTAACAAATTATCGAAAGTATGTGGCCACTTGAAATTGATGGACATTAGACCATTTAAGATCACGACCTATATAAGATATGTACTTGAGATACCATTAAACATTTTAGGAAATGATGTTAACTGTATTTGTAAATATGTGCAATTGTGCATATCACTAGAAATTAAGTTATTAAAACAATTCAATAGGCAAATAAACAATATAAGGATGATCAATTATTTACATGTTCACTTGCATGTAACTGCATATAAAGGAGACGTCATGTTGTAATATTGTTTAGTCCCATAGTTTTTTCCGCCCACTCTTTTTAAATGTCTCAAACAATTCAAAGAGTTTTCGAGAAAAAAAAAATATATATGTTGCATTAAAATTGAAATGCCGCAACCCCTCACTCGTCCCATAAAAATGAAGATCGACCACAATGGATACAGGATTAAGGGACGAACCATTTCTCGAAATTGTATTAAAAAAAATGTGTGGAAACAATGGTAGGGCCCGAAGCCCTGCATTTTGTTTTTTGCATGATATCTGGGAGCTGGATCAAGTCCAAGAACATTTTTCTGTAGGAAACAAAGTTTAGTTTAACAAAACATACAAATTACCGGTAGTGCAAAAACGAATGACTACACTTCCCCATATCTAACCAGCAGAACCATAATGGTACATTGTTTCGTCTAAAGACACCTCGTTAAGAGTTTTTCAACTTAGACACATATATCACCTACCTTTGCACCAGATTATTACAACTTATAGACAAATACTAATTTAGCCAGAAAACACGGCAACATATTTACATTTACACATTAAACATATATAGGTTTCATATGACCAAATGTTTTTGAAGATCATCCAGCCTATATAACCGTAATTTTCTCATCGACGCCGGAAATGACGGGGCGGGAGCTATTGCCCCAATGATTTTGTTTCGAAGTATCCCTAAACATGTCACGTACTCTTGGGGTTGTATCACTGATGTTTTATATATTTTGTTGTAATGTTTGTAAGTTTGTCTGTTATGAAACAACAAACATGACATTATTTTATTTATTATCTAGAGACGCGGTTTTAAACGTTCATTTATGTTGACCTTTACAGCCCATACAACGTTTCGGCGCCAACAAAATCTAATTTATCTTATTTTAGCTTCTTAAGCATATCAGATGTTTGCCACACTTTGTAAGACACTGACGTGATGAAACCCATATAATCATTCCTCTATCTATTGTCACATATCTAATATATAACAAGGCTCATAACACCATACACCTTAATTAAAACCACAACTATCTTGAAAGTAAAACAATTCTTCTGTTTATCATTAAAGATCATGTTCGAAATTGATCACCGTAGTTTCTCATCCAGAGAACATTTTGCTTCATTTTGAATTATAGACTTTAGTTTCAACGCGTTCTCATATAGATGATAGTTTTACATGCTTCCTAACCTGTCTCGTTTATTCCTATTTATCGAATTATTGGCAATTTGAATAGAGTTGTATAACAAAATAGTGAACATAGCACCATCGGTGAAGGACAGGATATCGAAAAAATGTCAACAATTTAAGCGGGGAGTCCATTTGGGATTACTTAATTAAAATCTGTTCAATCGGCTTATTCGCTTAATAAATCCTCCGATAAAATATAAGCACATTTTGTTCGTATTTTCCCAGACAATACAACATAAAGATAAATCATACCAAATAAACTCGCTATTTGTAGCCTTTAATTAAATTCATATCAAGTTTCTTAGCAATACATGTAGTTGATAATGTAAAGGCAAAAGAAAAATATGAGGATGATTAAAACGTTATAAAATCGTTTCAATATTGAGGTGCGGTACTGCATCTGTTAAAATGAACATGCCAGAACCTCTAATGATGTATATGCTATTTAAAAAAATAAAGGATGTGTTACGTTTGGTGATTTGATCCTTACTGTGCCTCGAGAAGTTTTAAGGAAGAGAAAATCTATAGGCCTAGTTATACTGAATATTAAGTATTAAATGCGCAATCATATTACATGGGCATACGATATTATTGAACTTCTTAACACTTTAC
>JAODAF010087560.1:0-12857 GCA_027574765.1 Molpadia intermedia | reverse complement strand
ATGCCATTTCCGGCAATCTGGGAGGCATTTTTAACAAAAAATTCTACTACGCTACGCGCCGACCCCCGCTCGCCCCCCCCCCCCACACCCCCCCCCACCCCCCCCCCTTCCCCTCCCCCCCCCCCCCGCCCGCCCTCCCCCCCCCCCCCCCCCCCCCCGCTCCTCGGTATATTCCAACAATGACCCAGCATAATTGAAAAGCGAATTGCTTATATTATAAACAAATATGCTATCGGAGTATGTGATATTTACTATAACTCCTATATATCGTATAGCACTCAATGTGTGCGTAAGTGTTACAGGCTTCGTGCAAAATAAAATTCTCGCTGTAGCAACATCCAACCCGCAACTTCAGTATCATTTATAGTTTCGAAAGTAGTTCAACATGCTCAGAACCACTGACAATTAAGCATAGCGGCTGTGTATTGCATTGAACTTATTATATAAAGGTTTTATTGTGCATAGCAACCAATTCACATATATCAAACTGAAGGAAATAATGTATTGATCATAATGATGTATCAAACTGAAGGATATAATGTATTGATCATAATGATGACGTCATATTAAATACTGGTTTAATATGTACCGCATCGATATTAGCATACGAACATAAACATTACAGTAGGGGATCATGCAGACAACAACTAGTTGTAGCCTAATATCCATCCGCTCGAAAATTAGTCACCTATATAGAAGTTTCTAAATTTCGTTTTGGAATGTTTACGTTTCGAATCAAAGTAGACATTTGGGTTACAATTTTTTTTTAATTAAATGAATAATACGTAGATTAAGATTGATTTAGAATATTTTAAGTGGATGAATTTCATTTTGAATAGGATTTCATTGAACAAATATTAGGGAAAAGGTATAATGTACTAACATTTAAAAACAGATAATGATACCTTACTTATCATCGTGACACCTATGTGCCATGTGGAGCGTAAATGAGTGGAAAACTTTGTTGAGACTGAGGAAAGGAACATTTTAATGTCTTATGTCAATGTAAAGGCTACTTCTTTTATTTTATTTTCATTCATGTTATACATCTAATTTAACATTTCCTGGCTTTAGCGAGTCGAAAATATTGGAAATTACTTCAAATGGTTCAACTTCAAAAGAGAATTAAATTTATTTTGAAATAAATATAGAGCCTTTAGACCCAATACATGATGGGATTCGACTGCGATGTAGACCAGCATTGCCCGCTCCATAGCGCTGCGTTAGCCGTCATTTTTATTAATGCCTCACATTTTGTTACGTAGCCTTTGTACTGTTTTTATGTTTATTTAGTGATAAGCGAGTAACATCAAGAGATAAACAATGTTTACATATATATAATCAGGTTCATTTTGTTATATTGTGATGCTTCTGAAAAACGTAATCATAGAACTCTCGAGCACTCGTTGTCTACGTCTCGATGACAACGCCGAAAAATTCTAGAAAATCGCAACGAACCTCCACAGGAGGCCATCAATTACAATACCGTATATAACAGTACTAAGAAACATATACTGACTCGTGCTTATATTATAAAAAAAAAAATATTAAAGCAGACGCAAGCTCAAGACGTTACTTTAGAGGTTTTGCGTCAGACGTCTCAACGCACATTGGATTAAATGTACGTATTTATTTGTACTTGTGCCTGCGCAGTATTTCCGCGTGCAAGATCAGTCAATTCTTCTATTGTCATATGAAATCATCATATAATTGTCACAAGTAATTATTAGAAACCTATCAGCTTTCGAACGCCAAATTTAGATGTTCACATCTGGATATTGGAAAGATATATCTTGATTCTGTTTGGAGGGTCTTACAGATCATATTCTGTTCTTTCATAGTTAATGTATAGTAACCTCTTGGGGTTGTGTCTACTTTATTGGAATTGTGTCGCAGTACCTCAGTTTATTCTTCGATCAGTTTTATCAACCCTCTACGTTAGTGGACGCTTCCCAAATACTGGCTTTGTAACATTTTGAAACTCATTGAGATGAAAACTGCACTGTGACAACCAGTGCAGACTGGCTTTAAATTCTATAAAATCTTTAAAAAAACTCCTGAAAGAAAAACGGAATTCGAAATTAGTTTCAAGGGATGCATAATTTGTTCCTTCACTTTCTAATAATTATAATCGATTTCATGATCTAAATTTGGTAATTATTATTATTTTTTTATAATACTGTCTTTAAAAGCAAGGTAAAGAGGATTTAATTTACCACATCACATGTGATAACCAGTGTACACCCTGTTGCCAAATGGATAACACAAAATAAATCTTTAAACACTGAATTGAAATTGTATTTCAAGGTATATGCACGATTGACAATTCACTTTCTATCTATTTTATAATATGAATCTTTCTTTTATCGGCATATTATAAGTTTCTTCACTCTAGAATCCGTGAATATATCGTCATTCCATAATTTCTTTTAAAATTTTTTTTAAACCTTTATCATAATGTAGAAACTCATGTCCCCAAATTTCCGCAGCCTAATATCTGGAGTAGGCCTATATCTCACAAAAATTGCGTTAGTTTACATCTCTAAATTATTCATTTTTTATAAACAATTTATTGGAAGTAAATACTTGAAGATAATAATCCAACAAACATGTATCGACAAAATAGGTCAAGCATGTCTAACTGTTATGAATTACAACTTGTAACTAGAACCCTCTAAATCCATAGGACACTACGAAGAAAGAGGAGTATGAGGATATGAAATGGTCAAAGATTCACCACACTTTTAAAACTTAGGAAGAGTGTGATGACAATTTGAGGGTTAATTCCAGGAGAGTATAACATGAAACCGCTGATGTGGTGAGCCCAATATAATAAGGAAGAATACGACAACAACATTACGGTCCAAAAAGTAAAAATGGTCTTTAGTTTCAAAACCTTCTTCGAATAATAATCTAACTACGGTAGAGCATTATTACAACATGTCGCGACTTTTTTTCAAAATTTTGATTGAAATAAAACTTTCCATCTCCTTTAACGTCAATATTGAGATGCCGATTACAATATGCTTCCTATTTAAACCACCAGCCCTCGCCGCGTCCGAGTCTGCGACTCGATCGGTTTCATAAATATATAATCGACACAAAATTAATGCATGAAGTTGCCTCGTAACAGTAGTTTTGTATTCCCTTGCTTAATAGTAGATTACTATTTATTCACATCCAATAGACTGTAAATCAATTTGCATATCATATTCGACACACGACGAGCAAAGATCAACTTAATTCACAATGTTTATCGTAGCCTGAGAACTCCTCTATGTGTTTTACGGTGGCAAAAATGGAACAAAGCGAAATGTAATGTCTTCGGAATTTCGACTTAGCAGCTTATATCGGAATAGGAGTTCGAGATATTTCGGGAATTGGGCATATTACTAAGCAGAAAATCCGAGTGAGCTAAGTGGGGATTTCGATTTCACGAGTATTATCTACTCTTGCTCCTTTGGGCTACCGTAATGTTTAAGATCCAAAGTCGAATATTGTGTACATTATAATTCTTTTGTGTGATAAAAATATACGCATTGAAGTGTATTTGTGTTATAACAATATAGTTCGAACAACTTACATTTTTGCTTTTGTTGTCCTTTACTGTTACAAACAAAGTTATTGCCATTGAATACCTGTATAGTCATATGGTACCACATGTGGGCAAACATTTGATATTTGTTGAAAACGTATATACTAATAGCCTACCACACCGAAATTGTAAAAAATAAATGTACCCCAACGTTGGATATAAATGTTTGAGCCCGTTGGATGTAGTTAGAACTATTTGTCGTTTGATGGAACGTACGAAGTTGCCCAAATCCAGCATCTACTGTAAAGCATTAAGTTTTTCAATACCACCGTGCATAGGGCTTCGAAACGTATTTTGAAGTCACCATCTTCCAACCAATTTATTACTTATAGCTAATTGTTTCACTTCACTTCAAGTTTAAAATATAAAAACGAGTCAAGGTCGCGGTTACGCTGAAGGTGATTCAGCAAGGACATCCGCATTACAGACTAGTGACTACATGCCTGGTCGAGGCAAGCACGAGACGGGAACATATTTTCTTTACACTTACTACTTCATGTTAGAAAATGCTGTTTGTGTTTATCAATTTCAAGTTACAATAATGATTATACAGAGTAACAAACATATGGTGTATATTTGATATAATATGCACTATCATCCAATATGTTGGTACTGGTACTCGTGTACAAATCAAGTACTCGTCCTCGTGCCTAGTGGAAGTACTCGGCCACGTACACGCGTACGCATCTATATACAACACTGAAACATAATGTTTAATGTATTGCCAGGAAGCGGCCACTAACACATCCCTGGTGTTACAGTCACGTAGAGAGCTATAACGATCAGTTATGTACCCAGATATTGTTGCGGTTATTTGCCATTTTACGCCTCCTAATAAAACTGAGGCGACATACCATGCACTATTAATTAAACGCGCGTGCACAATACCGTAGCTAGAACCGTGATCTCACGTACCGTACCGCGTGTTACACTGTGTTTGGACAAACCGCAAGTTAACACTGTTATTTAGCCGTGCCCTAACCATGGAATTACTACTCTGACAGAGTAGTAATTGAGTAGTAATTCCATGCCCTAACACTGCCCTTACGTACCGCGTAATCGATGGAACAACCCATGATGGATCAAGTATACTTTGCCAAGGTGTTATTTTACACTACCATGGTAACGAGGTCAGATATAGGCTAATGATTGCCCAATCAGTTCTTCGTATAGTTTGGGAAGGTTCAACCGTATATCGCATAGTAAGGCTTACAAACTGTCATTTACCGTAGGCTATATAAAACATGGAATTATCAATGCTATAGTCCTTATTTACATATTTCGTTGTCTTTGTAGCAAATTGATATCGTTTCATGCGATATTTTCACTTAATTGCCGAATAATACCATCAACAGTTATAAGACGGTCACGGTGAGGGTAGAAAAATGATTGTGGATATAAGTTATGCTTAGAAAACGTAGCATACCGTATATGTCAATTGTTAATATTGTTGATGAACGGAGAAACGTACACAGCCTGTAACATTATACACGAGGTGTGTCAATGTATTAATAATACGGTGTTTCAAGTTTCCGCAAGGCGATGGATTGTTTACTCAGTTGCCTGTAACATTCATTTAACGTTAGGCTATTACTGTGGGTTGAAAGTTTAATATGCCCACACAGTGACGGTAGCATGCGAACATGAATCTGAATAATCCACAATTTAACAAATTATTAATCAATCGGCCTTCGTTATTTAAAATAAATGTACGTTTGCGTAGAAGGCGGAAGATTAGTGAAGTATTGAAGCGACGACGACTTGTCAGTATTGTTGATTTACAGGTTGTTTATATCGCTTAGACGGAAGGTCACACCTTTCGTTATGCGGCCTGTGGTTATGATCAATAAAAACCTGATAGGGAATTACTTCGCGCGGAGTGTACCCGAGAACTAACTGTAATATAGTGTGAGGTATGTTGTACCAAACTTATTGTGTTGAGTTTGTTGATATCGCGATTAGAAAATGCCGCATTTTGCTAACGAAAGCTAGACTTTTCATCTTTACATTCGAATGCAATTTTCGTACGGTATCATTTGAAATAGTGTGAATAAATATAACGTCGTTATAAAACGTGATATGTTACGAGAACATGCTTGACTGAGCGCAAATACTATTAGTCGTCCCATGTGTCGTCTAGCATATACTACGAAAGGGATTTGCAGATTTTAGTCGATATATTAATGAGTAATAATTATATAAATGACAAAGGCAGTTGCGCGTTACACAACAGATGCGGGTTCGAGTCCTGCTCGTACTCAATTATCCCCGACATTCAAAAATTCTTTCCCTTATTCATAAAGGCAAGGTCTTTAATATATCGACTAAAATCTGCAAATAAATCAAATTCCTTTCGTTGTGTTTGTCATTGTCGGAATAATCCTCACTCAATCATTCATTAGGCTATATATATAAATATATAGCCCATAAATAATTTTGAAATGCATGATAAATATATAGAGTATTGTCGTGTCAACACTTGCGCGTTTTGGTTTTGCTTTGCATATACATACTTTGTGTTTCAAGATCATAATACTAATTATCCTACAACTTATGTGTTCGATCGGTCCGAATTGTTATACTCCAAAAACAGGGCCATATACGGTAGCACGGGCATTAACACTGGGTGGGGTGGGTGTAGACTGTTTCCAATTCCCGCCCTTCTCAGATTGTATGCTTGTGTGGTTAGTGATGTAATCTGTTTGATGCCGAAGGCGCTTACGACAATAATTACTTGTTTACACCCGCCGTGTTGTACCGTATCCCCCATACTCGGGTGCACCCCCACCCACACACGCAAATACTAATATATACGTATTTTCTTCATCAACCCGTTGTAACGACGGTCACCATTGATATGAATAAGTCACGTATTATTATATATGATCAGTTCGTTTCAAGTGTTGACATTCATTTTACACAACACACTACAATTAAGCTCTCATATTATTAAGTTGTTCCGCGACGGAGTCTTGTTCCATTCAATAGCTCGTTCTGCATGACGTAATTTCAACAAACAAGATTGTTAGAATACTATTGACTCAATTTCTGTTAATTATCTACGTTCAAGCACGAAATATACTTAATAAAATGTATAGTATGTAAGCGCAGCTGTAGGCGTATTGTATAACTATATAGGGAAGCGAGTATATAGTGCCACATGAAATATCATTATGCTGAATTAAGTTCATAATATCCACAAAAAAACTGACAGAAATATATGAAACTTATAGCCTATAATAAGCCCACTGAAAGCGTGAATATGATTTCTCCAGCTGACATGCAAACACTCCCAGCTACAAAGTCGAATTATTGTCAGGCCATACCATCGAATAACAAACCGACGTCAAACACACAGTGCACAGTCTTGGTATTAGACCATAAACTACAGAATAATACTTCGCTAGACATTATTGTAATTGTTAATTTCTAGAAGGTTTTGCCATTCCCTGAAATATGATAAATAATGGGAGAGAACGGACGGAAACGCAAAGAATTGTGGTACCGTATATTGTGTAATTATTTTTACAGTTACTTTTCACCACTAAGAGCACGACGGTCATGCCGTCTCCCGTGATAGCCTATTCCAATCTCATATGCTGAGCACCAAGCGACATAGCAACAGTTCCACTTTAAAGTATTTGGTATGAATCGAACTCGGGTCTCCCGGCTGAAAATAAGTGAGCTGTTGGAAATATTCGGAGCATACGCTATATCTTTCAATTACTTAAGAATGAGTTCACATGTGATTGCGAGCACGCAATCTGGAGCGAGATCAGTGTCCACGTAAACACAATCGTCATCGATTATTAACAAACCTGCATCAATCTCCGACATACTTGATTACGTGTTTGCTTAACCGGCCTGGTGAGGTTCTGTTACATTGCTTGTTATATCCGCGGTCGTATAAAGGTCATACCGTAGGTCATAATTGTACCAAAGTTAATTTCTCCTTGACTTACACACTAAATATTTTTTTTATCTGCTCCCCATCTGTAGATAGAAGTTGTCAAATAACATATGAAAGCTGAAGAATTGTATTTTTCAATTTTATACTAATTAATATACCATGACCGTTGAAATTTTGAGAAGGATTTTTAGAAGGAGAGAAATGTTAAGAAAGTAGATCCACACTTAAGCAATCTACCGTATCCGCCTTTGGAAATTCCCCGTTTTTGCCTCAAAATCTTCAATGTTTTACACAATTTGCACTTTGATTAGTCCCCTTCAATGTCCAGGTAAAGAAAATTACCAAATTATCAAATAATCCATCACAAATATTTTTAGGGACTTTTCCTGAGGGGGAACAAACTGGGCGAATGGACACTGAATCTAATGCTGGTGTGGTGCCTGTAGAAGAACGATTACGCGTTAGGACGCGTAATGAACCAATCAAGATCACTCAAATATTGACATTGGAGAATTTTATCATTGTGAAGGTCCTCTCTAGCTAATATCAACCAATCGGAAATCACAATTCGGAAATTAGTCTGCTACATATCTCTCGATACTTATAATGTAGGCTAGGTGCCGGGCTGCGTTGAATGATATGTCGTGCCTAGTCTAGCTTAACGAATTTTGACAAAGGTGTGTCTACTACCTACAAACATAACTGACATATATATGTCTTTACCAAAATCGACAATATACTGCTATTCATCAAACGAATATATGGCTCGTGTTGCCGACGATTGCATACACGGTGACACAAATTTAGTATCAGGGTAATCTTGCGGAGAAAAAATGGCTGGAAACCGGGCTGGGGGGGGGGGTTCTGGAGAATTATGCACCGCGCTATATCTCATATATCCGGGAAGTTTTTTTATAAATATTTGTAATTTCTTTTATTATTTTTTAATATTTGTATTATTTGTAGGTTGGCAGGGCGACACTTTCCCCCACTTGATACACCACTGGATTTAATATATTTTACTAATAGGGGTAAACTGTTAACAGTTAGTGTATTAACATTTATAATAAAAATAATATATATATATATATAATATCCCCTTTTAAATAACATGTTTAGTCTAGGTAGAAGAGTTGGAGCTATTTTGGGTCACTTATACTATCCCAAAGCCTTAAAATTGACAATGGCAATATCTTGAAAATAATTGGAACTGTATTTTACTTATTCAGCTGAAATTAATTTAGCAAGTGCAATACATAAAACTTTGAATCCATTTTCGAAAATTTAATTAAATTTCTTAAACCCCACCCCAGGTAGGTCACCTTGGAGCGAAATAGGAGAATATTCTGTATATGGGGTATTAGTGATATATGATTCAGGCACTCCCAATTTTCACAAAATATTTAGTAATATATTAGTAGATATAAAATATTATAAAGTATATAGCACAACATCTACAAGAGTTAAAGTATATACATGGAAATGTAAACTATTCTACAGTATATAGTAATGCATTGATAAGATTTATAATATTTACAATTAAGTGTAATATGTACAGTATGTAGCACAGTGTTTACACTATGTAAAATATTCTGCAGTATATACGGTAGTACATCATTTACAAAATTGTAGCTGTAATATATTATACATGAAACAGTATTTACAAGATTTTAAAAAGTATATGTAAACTGTACCGTATATAGCACATCATATACAAGTTATATAAAATTAAAAGAAATTGATTTACATTTAGGTGAACTACATTAATGCTTTCCAAGTCATGAAAATTCTATCTCGCCTTAAATGAAATTGAACTGTTTTTTTTTCTTTCAGTTACTTGGACAGTGTATAAGGACATAGTATGCCAGGACCAAATTATCATAATTGTGTGTTCATAGACCAGATTTTTTCCTAATACTCACTGCACACTTTCAATGACAAATCTATTATTGTTGCAGAAGACGTTTTGTTTTATTGTTTTCACTTTAGATAAAATACGGTAGCCATCCTAGAAACAATTTCAAAGCACGTAATGAAGGTGTTTCCTTAATGGCTGTCAATGATTTTGTTGATAGTTGCAGAAATCAGAACATCCTTTCTAAACGTTTTACTTACATTAGTACATTCCTCCGGGCATTCAGTCTGATCATTCTTTTGCTCGCTTGACAATTATCATTCATACACTCAACAGCGGTCCATGCTGTTAATTAACAACTCTTTAAATGTGATGGGGTTTGTATATCTCATTAATAATCTTATAAGTGAGGAGCTATACTCTAGCCAAAATTGTAATGATGTCTATCGTTAAATTTAACATTCGTTACATCAGTCCTACAAAAAGAAAGTCGTCGATTGTTAAAAGGGGAACCTGTTGCCTTCTTGCTTCTGTGCTCAGCATATGACATTGAAGTAAGGTATCATAGGAGACATTCTGACCGATGTGCCTTTAGTGGCAAAAAGTAATCGTAAAAAACAAAAGTCTTTTATTGTTAAAACTTTCTAGAGCACCAAATGTTTTCAGTCTCCTTACATTAAATGAACTGTTGACATTTTATGATTACAAGTTGCAAGAACTATTCTGATCACTTGCCATATGAAATGTTTTATCAGTATTGTAAATTTAGAAAGAAATTATATAGGTTTTGGGACATCCTTCTTGAGAGCAAAATAATTAAGTACGGTCCTGAATGAACCTATATTTTTGTTTTGGATAGTGAGCAAACGTAAACATTAAATAAATTATGTCATATACTTACTATCAAATGTTGCTGTTATAGATGAATGTACTACCATGAAATGTATTTTAAATTATTTATTTTACTTTTACTATAGTCATGTAGTACCTTTGTATTCAATGCTCGTTTAATACCGGTTGGGTGAACCAGTAGGTTCATCCTTTAAATAAAAGAGAGAAAAAACTTGCCATATGACTTGATAAGGGCGTGCACTACAAATCTTTTTTTAATAGAGAAAATATAAACATAAATAACAATACTATTCGTAAGCTTATTGACAACAACGGTCTTGTTTATTTATATCATGATGATATATTGAATGAAATTTATCTTCTTTGCTTTTTTCTTGTAGCTGCTTTAATGACCTTTGACGTCCTCAACTGAATCTAGAAGAGGAGAAGATGGAGGCTTTAGACGAATGTTGTTTTGTGTTCTGTCCTCAATGAGACAGCAATTCATTTTCCATTTGTAGGGATTTGGATTGGACGTCGTTCACCCATACAATGTACTGGTATCGCTCATGAAAAATAAAGTAAAAGTTAGCTTTGTTGAACTGTCTTTTAAGGTCTATATAATTAATATAATCTTTATATTATTCCTTAACTTTGCCTTACGTGTAAGCACTGTGGAAGAGTACATATCTCTTACATACGTATACTACATAGTAAGTATAATACGGTACTAATTTAAATATTTACAAGAATTCAAAATATGATTATTATACATATCTAGGTTAATTTAGTTAAAGGACAAAGAGCTCATAGAGTCAAAGGTCTTCCAAGTCATAAGGAAGTTCATTTCACCTCTATGTCCGCAGGGATACAAAATAATTAGCTCCGTTATTATTTCACGTTATTCCCTGTGCATAATTAAATTTAACTAATTTAAATAAATTCAAATAAAAAGAAGATACTACGAACTACGTACGAAAGAACCTGTATACTGCATGCAAACCAACAACACGACCTCGTTGAAAGACAATAACTGACCCACAAGAATTGTGACCCATTATGGTCTCAACTTTAGCCGTATATATCAGTGGCAAATTAGAGTAGACACGCAAATATGTTGCCATGGCTTAATCAGTGGGGCAGATACTACACATGAGATTAGCCAATGGGCAAGAATAAATTCAATAGAAAGAATGTAATACGATCTAAATAAGAAATTACTTGTAAAGAGAAGCACTAAAATAGTAGGCGCCCAACGTGGGATTCGAATCAACGATGTTGAGATTGAGTCTCACGCTATACCGACTGAACTAGCCGGGCGCACTTGCCATTTACCTGTGTGCAAAATACTAAGCTAATTACACAGCCCAAATTAATCACACTTTGAACTTACTGGCTCCATATAAAATTAAGATGTTACAACGTGCCGGTATATTCTTTGTATGATGCATTGTACATACCACGTGCCTCACAATGTGTAATACGTGTATTCAATTTGATTTACAGCCCACGTAGAATATGGTTGTAACATGGTTGTGGCCAAACGGAATGTTGGCCAAGCACGGATGATAACATATTATTGATGTTTACAATGTGGTCTAGTACGAGGGAAACGTGTCTCTTACTTTCCATATTGCAATCTGTTTAAACCATAAGACAATTCCGGGGCTCTTACTTCTACGACCACAGTCGCATAGTGGCTAAGGACGGAGAGCGGGAGGAGGAGTGTCGATCGGCTTGTCTTAGTGGTATGTGATGTGGATCTATTAAAGTCACCGCAATATCTCGCATCACTAAGTATGCTTATAAATGTTTAAGTAGTAACAAACTTTATTAACAAAATGGCGACAAAAGTTAAATACATACTATAATTGGTGTAGCCTAATATTGTAATGTTCCTTACCGGTGGGCCTATACTCTGTACTCTCCGTTATGTTCATTTTGTAATAGTAAAGAGAAAACTCTAGAATATCTTTTCTGGTTATGTCAGGTTGTCAAATTTACGCTTGAAAGAAAATGTTGATATTAAGCTTGATTATGCTCATGTTGGATTTTTCGAAGATATTTGGTATTCTACTAATTTCTACTTAATGCAAGTAAATGATGTAATGTATTTAATTTTCTACTGCTAAATAAATAATAAACACCCGATGCAAATATATACATTTCGATTCTATTGAACAATTGATTTTTTTATTCTTAAGAAAAATAAGAAAGAACAACGTTCCCTACGTTTAAAAGAAATGTATATAGTATTCTTTTAAAAATAATTTATGTTCTAAGTTACCAGTATATTTGTACACATATGTAATATAATATATATATAATGTATTATGTATAATATTGATGGTAGTGCCTTGTTTTACTTTTACGTTGTACTTTGGTACTGTAAAATAGGTACTGTGACATTTGTGTTAGGCCTACATGTACTGTATTGCATTATATGTATTGTATTATATCATATTTATTGTATTGAATTGTCTTATACCTATTGTGTGTATTTTATTGTATATTACCATGCACGTAGCTAGGCGGGTTACGGGGTGACGCATTGGGGTAGTACTGCGGGATGATGGTAAGCATGACATTGAAGATTTTTTAATCATGTGATGGAATTGTTGTTGCCAGCAGAATTGTGTGTCCCAATATTATAAGCATGGTCATTA
>JAODAF010087450.1:0-10985 GCA_027574765.1 Molpadia intermedia | reverse complement strand
TATAATAGATGGAAAGAGAATATATTAAACTTCGGAAAAACGAAGTATCGCGATAAAAGTCGAACTTACAAGCACTATGCGTGAAGAAACCATCTGCCTTATCGACGCTGGTCTAAACGAAGGTGAGATAAAATTAGTGGCTTACATCGTTTTGGGAATTTTGCATATTAGACAAGTTAGTATAGTGCAAATACCTTTAGGTGGACCACAACATATTTATTTATGACATATATAAAAATAAAGTTGGAACACGATTATTTTATTAGACTTTTTGGGGTCTCAAGTTGTTGTCGATGATAGAAGTGAATTTTGTATCCTAACGTGCTATCCTCCGTACGTACAAACATATAGCAACATTTTGTACACAGACTAGCCTAGCCTAGGCCTAACCATAATAACCTAAATTCTTTGCGCAACTAGCCTAGGCCTAAAACTTACTAGGGCTTAGGCCAAGGCCCACTAGCTTAGTTGGGTTATTGTAGTTCTAGTATAGTATTAGTAATAATAATAATAAAATAGACATAACAGTTGTTTGAATAGCCTATAGTCCTAAGGCTATTAAAGTAAAATGTTTTGGGCCTCTGATTGAATTCTGTAGTGAGAGTATATAGCTAGCTAGGCCCACAGGTGCCTACAGCCTACACCTTTGCCTATACTTATAATATACTATATGAAGGCCTTACCTAGGTAGCCTATATAGGGAAAGGGCCAAGGCTAGGTTGTGTTGTGAGAGTAATACTTAAATATAAATAGGCATAGGATATGAACCGATCGTGGCTAAAGGCCCTACGTACTTGTAATGTAAGTTGTACTGTACTGTAGCATATATAATAACAACCCTCTGAATATAGCCTAGACTAGGCTAGTACGGTATACAGTAGCACTGTAGCCTAGCCATTAATATAAATAATAAGCCTAAGCCCTAACGTAGGCCTAGCATATATTTTAGCCTTTAAATAGCCTAGGTTATGCTGTTTTGTACTGCATACTAGTAGTACTAGGCTTGGTCTTCAAATCATATAGCATTGATGCATAGGTTAGGGCTTAGTGCTCCTAGCCCGCCTATTGCTATGCCTATGAAAACGTTAGTACTAGTAGCCTAGCAATTTATAGAAAGCCTAAGCCTTAGGTTGGCTAACTTGAAACCTATTTTAAAATATTTCTTTATATCTACTTTAGTACTTGTAATTAGGCTAAGTTGTCATGTGGATAGGCTAGGCCCAATGTTATATTGACTAGAGGCTACGTACAGTACATGTAGGACCAGATTTGGCTATGGAAAAGGATTGATCTAAGTAATTTAGTAAGGCATAATATAGGCATAGCTACTGCCTAGCCATTTTTTGTAGCTTAAAATTTGGTTACAGTAGGCCTATTCAGTCTAATTACTATACCATTTATGTGATATATTACATAAATACATTGTTAACAATGTAGCATATTACTAAGTAAAACAAATTGTTATTAACAATCCTGTGTAATTAATTTACAGTTCTATTAATCTTTTATCTTTTTTTACAATAATCAGAACACAATTCAACAAACACCTTACTGTTTATGCTTTAACTTCTAGATGTTCTTTGGTATAGTTTGCCTCAGTAACAATGCCTAAAGAAAACTCCTGCAAAATTTTGCATCCCCAGAGAACTAGTGGGCCTTGCAAGATTTGTAAAAAAGTGAAGGACAGATATTGGCACATAGGTCAAGCCCTTCCCACAAATGTCCAAACTGTCATTAAATTACGTGGGCTTGGATATGATGATAACGATTGCATTTGTCAAGCTTGTCAAAAAGGGCATTCTCAAATAGGAGCTGTTAGAAAACAGAAGAGCCTTAAACGAAGTTTACCTTCAGTGTGTGAAGTGAAAGACTGTACTAATGATGACAATACATTTCATCAAACAAGTTTACTATCTTTCCCACAACATATTTTGAGTATATATGGCCTTGACTTCTCACCATCCACATCTAGTCCAGCATCTGTGATAGTAACTCTATGTCATCTGCACTATTGCAGCATATACAACCAGTTATTTTATAAACCTTGCTCATTGTGTGGAAGTACATGTATTCAAAGGAATCTCAAACAGTGGCAAGATGTCAAGGTTGCTCATAAGTTTGCAGTTGATGTACTGCAGAAAGAAGAACTGCAAAATGCAAATTCATTTAATTTGTGTCATATATGCTTTACTTCAGTCAACAGGTACAGGAAAGGGCAACACTTTCTTGAATCCAATCGCTGTAGTAAACATTATCTTTCTGTCCTTCTACAGCCATTTCGAGCAGTCCAACTTTCAGATAAAGCAAAATCTGTTGATGACTATGCATTTGCACAAGCCCTTTTGGAAATATGTGATGAATTAATTAATGATAAAGCCATTTTATTACAGACTGCATTTAACATTTACAGAGCTAAGTTTGCAGAAGCTGCTGAATCAACGACAAACAATGTAGATCAGCCAAAGCTTTCATCTCGATCTATACGTTCTTTTCTTTTTTCTTTGAAATCGGCTGTTGGTGAATGCATAATCTCCTCTCACATTCCTGGAAAATTGAGGTTTGGCACACTCTTGAGAAGACATGGTGCTGATGTGTGTACAAATTTGCACATGTTGTTGTTTGAGCAAAGCAATTCCACTAACCCTTCACCTGCAGAGATAACATCCAAAGCACCCAACATGTATGATTTATCTCTCTCTTGTATTTCAGGTGAAATAAATCAACAGCTAACTTCATCTGCAAAGGAAATTATTGCTGTTGATAAGAAATCCTCTTATAACCTGGACACTTTTGATATCTTAGCAGAAATTAAAAGAATTCCACCAGTTGTGTGGAACTTTGTTGTAGCATGTACTCAAGGTACTAAGGAGCTTCCTTCAGATAATTTTAGTCATGAATTTAATTGGAATGAACATTTCATTTCAGATACTCATCCATCTAAAGTAGTCAGTAAATCAAAATTGCTGAAACGGTATTTTGTTGCGAGTTGTCTCCTTTATGCTACAAATGAGTCATGTTTCACCCATATTCATATGGCTATTTCAGATATTGTTGACAGATTTTCATCATCATCAACATTGTGTTTTGAATACCTTTCTAATTTTGGTATAACTGTCTCAAAGAGTACATTTCTTAGGTTTCAAACCCTGGTTTCCAAGAGGGAAATGACAGAAAAGCAGGTTGTCATATCAAATAGTTTCTGTGTGGCTTCTGTCGACAACATTGACCGCAGCACTTCCTTTGCATCTGTCAAGGCTGGTCAGGAAGCTAGAGGCTTCCATGGAACCTCTATCCAGTCAGTAGAACCATTGCCTATCTCTTCTGCTACTGAAAATTCACCATCTGAGTTGCAGAGTTCAAGTAGTAATAAAGGAAGAGTTGACCCTAACAGCAACCTTTCCCCAGATGATTTGGCAAGGTATCAAACACTTTCCTCAGGATCTGACTCATCATCCCTTACCGCAATGTTGTCAAATTCACCAAATCCTTTCAGAAATCTTTCTTTAAGTGATTTTTCTATGACTTCGGAGGAAGAGTCTGCACTCAACTTATTCAAGGAAAAAGTTTTCTTATACATGCTTGTGAAACAGTTAGCTTTCAATATTGACATTGATATTATTTTTCCAGATATGAAGACCTGTTTCTCAAATGAAGAAACCTGTGTAGAACAGTCTAACATTCATTACATTTCTATTTTAGCAGAGCCAGCAGAAAGTCAACAAACAGTGCTAAATGTGCTTGATATTCTTCATTCAAAGCATCAAGTTGGTATAAAGGTCAGCCACCTAGTTGTTGCAGGTGACTGTAAGACATATGATATTATTATTAAGCTGAAGCAGATGTATGGTGAAGATCTTGACTGGGTCATTCCTTACTTGGGAGAGTGGCATCTTCTTAAAAACAGTCAGCCACCATTAATGAAACTATACTTAGATGCTGGTCTGAAGACATTATTATCACTCTTTCATAAAGGTGCCACTTTGAAGGTAGTTTCATGTGCAACTGGTTTTAAGAAAACACATCAGTTTATCATGCAGGCATGGGAAGCCATGTACAGACATTTCATATGTAGTTTTATTTCAGATGAGGCAAGAGTTGATGTTTCTTATTTATCTCAATTGCAGCAGGAGATAAGCACAAAAAGGGGTAAAGTATTTTCCAGTATTTTTGATAGTACATCGTCAGAAGCATTGCCAATTATATTCCAAAATTTTCAAGATTTTGTCAAAGATCAAGGATCAATTAGCCACAACTTTAGGTTTTGGTCTAATTTCTGTTTCCGGGATATTATATATTATGCAGGTCTATATATGGCTATCAGATCCAGAGACTTCAGCCTAAGAGGTGCCTGTGTTCGTCAACTGTGTCCTCTATTTCATGCTATGGATAGAACAAACTATTTACGGGTTGTCCCCATCCATATTGCCACATTAAAAACTTGCCCATCATTTGTTTTGGAACAGTTGCAAGCAGGTGCTTTTGCAGTTAGCTTCAGTGGCTCCAACAATCAATGTGTGGCATTAGATGAGGCTCATGAAATGGGCATCAACAAAGAACTTAAAATGGCCATGAATGCTACAGATCCACAAGGACTCAATCGCCTTGTGCATTATCTCCCATTTAGATCTAGGGTAAACAGAAATCTCTCTTCGCAGATGAAGCCATCAAAAGCACCTCAAGGGTATGATGCTTCACAAGATTGTGCAGTTGAAACAAATATTCGTCAATACATGCAAAAGCTTTTAGAATCCAAGGCCTTACAGGATTCTGAATGTGCTGAGTTAAGGCACTTGTTTGATGACAAGGTTGCTAATAAACTTGTAACAGATGATATGATTTCTTTTTATGCAGATGGTGATGCAGACTTTCTAACTTACGTGAAATGTTTTCTTTTGGCAGATAAGTCAACAAAACCTTCGCGAAAACGTAGAAATTTACATACTTTTACAGAAAAAAGGACTACTAAAGTTAAGAAGCAACAAGAACTCAAGGACCATAAGCTACAAATTGCCTGTCTTCGTAAGCAAGTTGCATTTTCTAAGAGTGTAAATGCCGCTGTATCTACCCTCAGTCAGTTTATGCCTCTTTCCCGTGCCATTTGCAATAGCAATGGCATCCCTAACAAAGGAAATAAAGCAATTGCAGTTAATTTTCTTCAACAGCGTTATCCTGATGCCTTCAGTGAAAAGCCAAGTTGCACAGTTGGAGAGGATGTTTGTGTTATTATGGAGGGCATGTTCATGATTAATTTAACAAGACCACTAGATAGTCATAAAACATTTGGTGATTATGCAGGTTTTCTATATAAGCAGTGGGTTATATATGCTCTTCGATATCTACAGGCGACTGAAGTCCATATTATTTTTGACCATCCAGGACGCCATGGTGTAACGCTGAAAGACATTGAAAGGCAAAGGAGAGATAATCAGTCATCTAGATATCAAGATGAAATCGAAGATTGCTTCACTACCATCTGTTCTACAACAAGTAAACCGTCAAACTGGGCTCGTTTTATTTCCAATAGGTATAACAAACGTTTATTAGTTACTTTCCTATCACAGGAGATTTTGCGTATTGCACAGTCCACAGAGTACCGTCCTGCTCGACAGGTGGATTCAGTGGTGATGATACAGACAAAGCTAGTCAGCTCTCTGATGGCATAATAGCCTTTGTTCCATTTTTATCATCAGATCATGAAGAAGGAGATTCTAGGGTATGGTTCCATGCTCTACAAACATGTTGTAAGTCTGTGGTTATTTACAGCCCAGATCGTGATACATTTCATATTGGTCTACCACTTCTAAAGTCACATCTCAAGGACAAGCAGGTATTCGTACAGCTACAAAAGCAGTTTCGTAACGACTTATTTGTGTCTGTTAATCAGATCTGTTCTTCTCTAATGAATGATTTTGACCTGCAATGTCTTGGTAGCTATCTGCAACTTTCACCTACACTTCTACAGGTGATTTTCGTTTATAGTGGTTGTGATTATGTTTCTTTTTTCAAGGGCCAATCCAAACTCACTTTTTTGAAAGCATTTTTCAGGAATGCAAAGTTTATAACAGGTGGCATTCACCCTGGGCTACTAAGCATGGTTGATCCTTCGGCTTCACCTGAAGGTGTATATGCATTTTATAGATTAATTGGTTCTGTCTATTTTCAGACTCATGCTGGTGGCTTTTCAGAAGATAGCCCAGAAGAATTATTTAACTCTGTCTTCTCAACAGGTATGAGCACCTTAGATCACCATATAGCATTCATTACAAAGATTCGTGAAGGTCATTTCCATAGAATATCTGATGAGTCATACTGGATGCCATCATTCTCAGCTCTTCATTTCCATTGGCTCCGTTGTTGTTGGACTTCCCAATTATGGGCACAGGCATGCTCTAACCATGTTGTAATACCAGATGTTTCTGCCTATGCTTGGGAAAAAACTACCACAGGTTTAAAGGCAGTATGGGATACTCCCGAAAATTTGACCCAAATTGCTGAGAGTACAACATTTTTGAAGGCTGGCTGCAAGTGCAAAACAGGATGCACAACTAAAAGATGTAAATGTAAAAAACTGAGTACCGTTTGTGGGCCATCATGTTCATGTTACATTTGTGAGAACAGGGAGTTGGCACAAATAGAAGGAAATGCAGATGATGCATTTAGTTCTTCTGTCTCTGACTCTGCCGGTGATACTGAGTCATCTGATACAGAGTGCAGTAGTTTCTTTGATAATGATGATACTTTGCCGTCTTATGTATTGGGCCACCTTTCACCACAATGTGCATCTGACAGTGAGTCAGTGACTGACTGAATTAATCATATATTTCTATTTACTTTCCAGTTACTTATATTGTACAACATGATGCTATGCTATGAGTACTAATTTTGTTTTATTCATATAGGTATTCAGAATTTCACTGCCTTAATATAATTTTTACCTTTTCTTAAACAGATACAGGACCGAATAGTTTGCCATGTTAGACTGGAAATATGGCCTAGTATTTGGAACAGGTTCTCACATCCTTTTCTGGTTCCTTGCCAAAGGCAAAATGAACCTATGCAGTCATATTGTCATGTTTGTGTGTGTGCCTGTGACACAGTGCTTGGGGTACACTCTAAACTCAACAAAGGAAAGCAGCTGCATTAATTGAAGTCATGTTTGGACCAGTTGAGAATTATTTGTTTAAATTGATAGTCAGTACATGTTGGCCAAATATTTATTAGGGCCAAAATATGTTTTGGGCAAAGTTTGTATGCCCAACCATAAATCAGATTGTAAGCAAGCTTGATATGTTGTTGTTGGATGATGGTGGGTACATGTGGGCCCAAACATATTCGGCCCAAATTCAACAAATTGTAATTTTTTGGAGTGCTGACATATAACACTTCATTTAATTCTTATATTTCTCTAAGCAATGAATCCTTGGGCTCTTGTTGGTACCAAAATGTTAAGTTGGTGTATGTGTGTGTTTGACCCCTTACCTTGTGAATACATTATTTGTAGAAGGAAATAGTGAATGGATGTGACACTTGATATACTTCCTGTATCCTGGACCCTATTGTTTTTGCCGCAGGTATGTATAATATATGGCTGCAAAGTTCAAACACATGGCCGAATTACCAAATTTATTGAAACATTATTCTTGGCCTGGCATGGTTTATTTATCTTTACATTTGGAACACAAATATATTGTGGAATACATGATATGTATCTAGTGTCATGAAACTATCATTTTAATTTTTATCCAGCAATAATTGCATTGGAAATCATGCATGAGTCACCCTTTGGTGTTTCAGTCCAATTATGAGATTGGGAGGTATTGGTGGGACACATGTATGTTTGAAATAAGTCAAAGGTCATCAGCATTTTCCTGGTGATGGAATGCCAGTTGAATCAAGGCAAAATTAATTAAATTTTGGACTAAGAGAATTTTTCACCTCAATCTCTAATGTAAACTAATATTGTTTTCCAGTTTCCAAATGCACTATATAATACATGTACATTTAGACCTTGCTATTGTATTCTCATATATACTGTATGTGGAGTACAAATTTCACATGAATATTTTTCTGTACATTGCCATATTGCCATATTTTGGCATTCTTTTTTAATTGTATGTGTGCTCTTATTGAGAAACCTTGTTCTAAACTAGCCATGTAGCCTACATTTTTTAAAACATATATATGCCTACAGTTTACAGGTACCTTTTATTTAATAAGGTATGTTTAATTATTATAAACCATTCCTTGCTGAACTGAGGAAATTTTGTAGATCTTTTTAGACTTTCATTTCAATCATTCCAGTCCAGTTTAAACAGTATTACCAAAGTTTTTTTTTCTTCAGCATATTACATTCCATGTCATAAAGATGAAAAAGTGTAGACCTGTGTGCTTTCATTAAACATTCCTGCAAAAGTATCTTACATAGATGTATATATACTGTGTCAAATATACTATTTTTAATCAACAATGAGTGCAGGTTTAGTAGTACATGGAAACTATACATGTGAGAAACATAAGCATGTTTTGAAATTAAGTTACATTCCATGTCAATAAAGGTGAAGTGTATGTGTGCTTTTATACTCTTTCATTTAAATCATTCCACTAAGTTTTTCTTTCTTTTAAATAGCCTTTGGATGGTATTACATTCCATGTCATAAAGATGACAAAATGTAGGTGTGCTTTTTAAACTCTCCAACAAGTTTCTTTCATATTAGTATATAACTTATGTATTGTCTCAAATATACTGAGATTTTTAGTGCAGGTTTAGTAGTACATGAAAACTACATGTGAGCAACATTATTATTAAAGCATGTGTTGAATTGTTACATTCCATGTCATAAAGATGAAGTGTAGACTGTGCTTTCATTCAACATTCCAGCAAAAGTTTCTTTCATAGATATATATTGTTAAATTCCATGTAAAACTGTCAGCATTTTTGTGTCTTTCAAGTGAGCAAGTAATTTCATTTTCATAGCTACATGTATATTCACTGAAATTGAAGTTGAATTGAAGTAAAAATGGCTTATCAGTTTTGGCTGACATTGTATCTTTTTGTATATATACTCTTTCTATATAATTCTTATAATTTCCATGTGAACAAATTCAAAACATAATACTTAATTCAGTAGTTTTCAAGCAAAATAGAGTCACTAATATATATTACATGAAACATTCCGTTATAGTTTAAGGATGTATTTGTTTCTTGACATGGTAACAATGTTTTGATCATGAAATGTGGTGGGAAAAGGTGCATGTACATGTAGCCTGCTATTAATTTTGTCACTTAGAAAAGTGTTTATTCATAATTTATATAGTGGTGGGTTTCCTTGCCCTTCACATTTATCATCTTGTGTTGTGTTCTATAAAGTACTTCTGTAACATCCATATAACATGTGCATTTGTTATCCAAATACATTCATTTAATGTATTATAACATTGCAATATTTTTCTTAGTATTGCTATTGTATGAAAGAAACCTTACATTTGATGTTTTTTTGTTTGTTTACATTATACATATTATTGTGATAAGTGCATTCAAGTATCGGTAAGTACAGTACAAATATTAACATGTACATCAGTTGACTATGATGTGGGAGTACTCAATAAAAGTTGTTTTTAGTAAAAGTATTCCTTGCTTTAAGCCATTATTTTATTTTGACTTGTATATGACTTCATTGAGTTTGATGCAGCTAATGGTTTATCTAATGATATTTGCATCACTTGATTGAACTAGCTGAAACAATTCACCTATGTCAAGGGGCATAGCCACCTTTTTATGGGACTAGAGTACCAGAAGCTTGGTGGGGGGGGGGGGTAGCAAAACAACTTTTTGCTGCTTTTTATCTATTTGGTGGCCATAAACAATACTACATTGCAATGAAATCTAAGGAAGAAAAGCTTTTATTCCATGCATTTTAGTCATGGGTGGGGGATTGGAGAGTCTAATTTTGGGAGGCAAAACCTTTATCTATATCAATTTTACTTTATGTGAGAGAGGGATGGCACATTCTTATGGACTCGATTTCAGATGAGAATAAGGTGACAGCAGGCAAAAGCTCATGTTACATCATTTTCATGATGCCTTGATACCACCAAATGTTCTAAAAACATGCCATTCATCGAAACCAAGGATATTTTTTCTGTCCATAAACGAATATTTGCAATCACCCTCTCCCAAATGTTTATGGACCCCCTTTCCCATCACTCTTTCCATACAGATGCATTGCTGGAAATAAGGACGACGGTAATAAAGGATACCAGGATAGCCTGTATGTGACGGTTGTCACGTCAGTCCCACGATCGAGTCAACTTGGATTTCATAAACTCTGGCCTACACCTGTGTATGTCCTTGAATATAATGACAGCTGTAATATATATATTCCACAATATAAGGAAAGCCTGACACAGACAAAATATTTGCCAGTTCCATCTTCAAATTAACTCTTTTCTCACCACCAAATCTACTATGCAGTGAAGTCTAGCCTAAACGTCCCCGACGTAGAGACGGCCATAATTAAGACTGGCTCGTCTCATCCTTGATGATTGTCATATGTACCCCCCACATCACACCAGAGACTTATATATGTATAACCCTTGTTTGTGGCAACTGTTTGCCCTTCACGGTCCTGCTTCCGGTCTTCCAAAAATTAAGCCTACATATACCCCCATCTTTCCCCACACCACCATATCTACTATGCAGTGTAACGTAGTCTAAGCAAATATATCACTGAAATAAGGACAGCCATAATAAATGTTGGCCTGTCCCTGTTGTTTGTCAAACATACCCCTACATCACACCCAAGTCATTGGAAGAAATAATATCCCAGAAATAAGGTTAGCCCTCTGCCTGTGACAAATGTTAATCAGTCCCCACCCAAATTGACCTTCAATGCACTCTTGACGATCCCCCCCCCCCTATAACCCTCCACCCCCCCCCCCCCCCCAAAATCCGCGGACACCCCCCTCGTTGCCTTGTAGGGTTGTGT
>JAODAF010087339.1:0-10989 GCA_027574765.1 Molpadia intermedia | reverse complement strand
ATTCTAACAATTAAGGTCAGAGGTCAATATGATGATAGTGATGAGATCTGCAACTCCGTGGATTGCCCTCTTGTTAGTGTTGCGCGCGTCATTACTGCTGCCGGGCAAGTTTACAAAACAATGACGTCATGTGAAAACCTCTATATTTACTGTCACTATGATTTTGCTTCTATCCCACTTACCATACGCATTTAGGTGTTCTATGCTCGTTGTTCTTTGTAGATGTATATCAATGTGTTAGTTTGACTTTTTTTCGAAAAGTTATTTATCAGAGAATCTCCATGACAACAAGTTTGCTTTCAAATAGTATCTGAGTTTAATGGCAGTATTGGTATTGACCTAGCAGCTTAGGTTGCATATTATTTTACAAAATCTTGATATAGTAATGATTAAAAATGGCAGCAAATGCCCATCAAAACGAATTTCGCCTAACAGATTTTGAATCCAAACCATGTGATGATAAACATTACCTCATTTGTTGCGTTATGTTATCCAAACTCGTATGAACTTTATCATAACTAAATAAAGTATATATAGTTGCTACTGTGCTCTCAGGCAGTGTTGATCTACGCAAAGCAAATTGCGTGAATTGAAGGCATGCCCCCCGGTTTTTAGAAAGTATGCAGCCAAACAAACCAATAATCTTGTATTTAATCTAATGCAAACATGCACTTACCGTTGGAGGACTTTCACCAGGTTTGAAAATATCATACTTTGATTAGAGCTATATCTAGGCCTTTCTTTGCCCGGGTGAGACAGAAGCTTCAAAACGCTGTAAGAGCACTTTCCCGCAGGGCTATTTTATAATTCCTGTGCTATAGATATCCGTGAAGTGAGTGCACTATGATTTTGTATTTCGTATATATTTTGTATATTGATAAGTATTGAACTAGAGAGAGCGGATGTCCTATGTCGGTTTACTCTTATATATGGTATCGTAGTCAATGTACTATACTAGGATAGATACTTCGACTTCGATATAATCAAACCTACTATGCAGATATCGAAACTTCACAAAATAAACTGTCCCGTCCCTTCAAAATGTGATATGTTCATTCGTGATTGTAAAAGAGATCCATCATCTTGAACGCTTTATTTATTGTGTTAAAGCTCTGAAACTGAATGCACGAGTGTGACTCAATAGAAGAGTGCACTCTGGTGGCGCTCGTTTTTAAGTGATTCTCTATTTTATAATTTACTCCCTGGCGCCAGCTTTATTGTGCCATGCAGTCTTTGTTATATTTGTATTTTCGAATAGTTGGGACGCGCTTACCCCTCTTATATCCGACGTTTATCTTGAGATTTTGTGATTTATTATGGGTGCGATCAAGAAGAAACCCGCTCTGTAATCATCAATATCTTAACATGATCTTCGTCTTGCTAATGTTCGTGATAATACGATTTGTCTGCTTATATAATAGTATATCATTGTATCGTATTAACCATTCCTGTACCAAGTTTCGTGGGCGCAAAACTGGATGGTTTACGATGATCGACCGGAAGTCTAGAACTAGCATGGTCTGACACTGCGTCCGTAGGTTGTTGATCACGTGATATCAATCACTGGAATTTCCTGTCGGCCTGCTTGAAATCCGGGCTGCTACTTTTAGTTTCGAGCATGTGTGAACTGTAAAGTCGTGTGTGTGTTCTGTTATCCTTCGAGTGAGGGTTAACCAATACGGTGCTCTATCACTGATACACTGAACTTGCGTTGATTACATCATTGCCTTCGGGAACTTCTTCGCGAAGTTGGTACCGTCTATTTCGTATTTTTGGTTAACTGGCTCTTTCTATACCAATCAGTTTCGAGAACGCAAAACTTGTTCGAACAGGAAGAGTTAAACAAAGCATTTTTCGAAAGAGTCAGAGGCAAAATCTATTTCAATTAATCTTACAGTTACAATATATACCAAGACAAAATTAAGGAATAAACAGTGGGTATGATGGCGCATTATTGGGCCGTCATGCGCAGTTTATTCTAATTCTGCTACCATTTTAAGCGAAATAATTCTTGACAAACTATCCGTCCAAACTTACTATATCTTAACAGCTTTAGCATGCAATAAACCTCAGTTGAGAGCCAATTAGAACACAGCATTCCAAGTACATGGATAAGACGGTTTTGATACTACCTTTTTAAAGCATTTTTTGACGCAATGCAAAATGGTTCTCATCCTTCACCAAACTAATAATAGCCTATATTGTATACACACAACTGGTATATTGCATGTATAGCTGCATGTATTACTAAGCCAATCACAACGCCAAACATAATGTAATAATCATAAGACTAATGGTCATCAAGCTTTCAACAAATAACAGCTGATCGAGTGGAATGCATTTTAAGTGACACTTTGTAGTCTTGATATAGACCTGCAATATTTTGCCCTAAAACTTGATTTTATATTTGAATCAACACTTATATTAGGCAAAATTGAGATAACTTGATTAAGGAGTCTATACGCCTAACGTTAATTAGCATATGCTAGGCCTAATGTTAAACTGAGTGGTTCGGCCTACTACACAAATACGCCTAAGCTGTTACTAAGATAGTTAAAGCTAAGTTAGTGATAATTTGACTAACGTTAAAGAAAAATGGTATCAAGAAATTTTCGAGGAGAGCCCGCGGCGATTGGATGTTTCAATCCATGGCAGTCGTATAATAAAAATGTCAAAAGTTTAACGCGCCAAGCCAGTGTTCAAGTGGATGTATATAGGTTAGGACTAGCCTAACGTTATTCATTGAACTAGACATATGCTACATACATTACCCTCCACTAGGTCCCTGAAACGCCTGTACAAAATTTCGGCTCATTGAATTACGACTAAAATGTACACTAGTGATATATTCTCACGTAATTTGAGATCATTTCTTCACAAATACGATTTACACATTATTACCTAGATACACAGCCTGCTACTAAATGCCCTCAAGATTTTAACACATTTCGTCAATTAGGTGGAATTTGTCCAATTTCTCTAACTCTAGTGAACAGCGTTTTCTACCATTTTAAACGTTACAATTTTTACGTTACTTATCTCTTGACCCTTTTAGTGACCCAAAAAGCGGTGCGATCTGTATTTATCATAGGTCTATGTCAATATATGAGCAGTTGCTGTTCGCTGTCATGTTGTACCGTATAGTCTCATCCCGGGATTATTATTATCGTATTCATTAGCTCATAAAAAAATACATGCACCAGATGTGGCATATGGCCAAGATTATATTGTGTAAATTTGGCGAGTATATATTAATATTTGGCGCCGTAAGAAATCGCGGTGCAATGTGTCCCGGATAACGAGCTGAAAGTTAGTGTAGGCGTTTCAGGGACCTAGTGTGGAGGATAGTGTAACGTACTGTACCATAAGCCCGTTTAAGGACTAGGCATAGCATAAAATTATAGTGGCCTAACCTAGATACAGATCATATACAATGTTGTGTTGGGTTGGTGCCATTGGTGCATACCTAATTAAGCATTTTGTATTTTTGAATTACTCAGGAGTCAGGACGTAACCTAGCAACATTTAACCAGTCTCTATAGTGTCTATAAATAAAGTCGTTGGTGTTATTCTACAAACTAGCAAAACAGTCACCGTTTATGGAGATAAATAAACGGACACCATAGAACAGCTGTTTAACCATGCCACATAGTAGTATTTTTAATAATGGTGGTACAGTAATGGTGGTAGCATATTTCATTTATTGATATAGCCTACGTGTTGTTATAATAATTTATTGATCATACTGTAATGCTGATAATTACTCGGTCAGCAAACAATATGGGCATATATAGAAGATAAAATTGGTCTGTCACGTGAGATATGCATATACTGATTGAACGTGTTAGTCTCCTACGACCCAGAATGCTCGGCGTTATGGGAGACATTAAAAAGGAAGTCTACTAGGGTCCACGAGGTGAAGTGAATTCAAACTAACATTCAAATTCCCATTAGGAGCCGAATTAGGACAATTTAACTTAAATTAGGTCCCAAATATTTCAGATACCCTTTCAATCAATCGATAGTAACAAAGTACGGTACTTTTAGTTTTGCTTTATAAGGGTACTAGGTACTAATTCATGGTTACGCAGGGCTGGTATTATAGATAATGATCTCTGTACGTTTTGTAAAAACATTCCCGAAACATTAGAACATTTATTTTGGGATAGTGAGTATACAACATATTTTATTTTGGAGGTATTAAAAGTATTAGAAAAACAATTTCTTTTTACAAAACAGTACTTTTACTTTGGCTATAAATTATTATTAAAACATTCCTTATAAGTTTATAATTATCCACTTAAAATTATATATTTACTAAAAAAACTCACATATAAAACACCTACGATCAGTGAGTTTGATGCCAAATTGCCGTTGAAATAACGTTTCTTAAAAATTATTGTAAAGTGATAAAAATACTAATAAAGATGTGAGACACGTGGTTAACGTAATTTGTGTGTTTGTTAAACATCATCACTATCAAGTTAAGCAAGTAGGATATACCCAAGCTTTTTTCTATGCACCTTTTCCCATGTATTTTTGTTTTACTTTTATTAAATACGTTCAAACACAAAGAAAACAAAGCAAACGGCTTACATCAATAACCTATAAAATATAACTAATATAAATCGGTTGCACGTCTATAGCAGCTTTGAGAACATTTAATACTAAAACAATTGGAATATATAAAATAAATATAACTTGACAATAAAACATATATTCCATAACAGCTCTAACATTTCACTTCGTTACCCGCTCACAGGTTTGTTCAGTCCTAATTCGAGCATAATTCATTCGACGCCAGAATGATTTGTGCCTTTAGTAAATAATTATATTTTTCATATTGGTTCATTGGGTTTACGAAAATGAAAACATTAAGCAATGATAACGGTGATAAAGACTGATGACGTCATCTGGGCACAGGATAAATTTTCATAATGTCTCTCTGACAATCCTGGGAAATATTAAATGACACTAAATGACAAACCACGCATAATATATGTTTGGAGATCTGTTTGAAAGCAAGTTTAATATATCTACAAATTGTTGACGTCATCCTAGAAGCGGCATCTTGAAACGTTATTATGATTATAAAGTGTGGGTATTCTCAGTATAATTTTGAAAATTAAACTCGACAAGTCAGGATATAAGACATTTTAATCAGAATTGAGTCATCTGTGAAACGATTACATACGTTCAGTTTGTGTAATTTCGATTAACATAATAGTACACGAAAACTATCTTAAGGACTTAGTATGGGATAAACATGATAAACAAACAAGTCAAATGTTTAGTGGCTATCTCGTTTATACAAACAGTAATAAAACCGATCACGATTCTCCAAGAACATATCCGCGGCGGTTCTCGCGGTTTCTATATCTGCAAGATATGACGAATTATTGTAAAATAGAACGAATGAGACTAGACATTGAAAAATAAATAATAATATCAATATAATAAATATGTCTTCTAATCCTAGATATGATTTGCCTTACTTTAATTATTTTTATAGGTATGAAAGTCCATTTATTACGGCGTATCATTTTTGAATTGTTCAAAATATAATGTAAAGAATAACTGTTAATAAATGATGTCATACCCTCGTTCTTTTATTAACAGTAAAGTGCAACGATATCCATACATATCGTGTCGCATTGTGCATATTCCTGTTATTTACCGTTATTAAACGAATCGATGTGCAACACCCTCTAATACCAGCGACATCTGTTCTATCCTGTTATTTATGAGACTGAATAGGACTTTTCGGCAGAATTAGTATTCCGGCCACGTTTTAATCTCTATTTCGAACGGTAAGAATTCATAATATGCTATGGCTTAATCTTGTCGGCGCCGTGAACAAATTACATTACGTATGCATTACAGTACTTACAGTAGAATATGTAATGTTGAAATATACGGTAATGCTTGGCTTGGTCCGCCGCGAACAATGACTTCGCGGCGAACACATTGACTGCACACGCGCTTTTACTTTTACCCAAATAAATAGTCGATATTCTTTAAATATTGTATATGTACCTGATCTTTCCATCCAGTCAGAATTTAATTCCATATGTATTTGTTCATGTATTTAATACAATGCGCATACGCCTTTAATTCTACGCCTTCCAAAAATACTAGTCTATATGTCTTCAAGCAGTTCCATGCAGTTCCATACAGCTGTACAGCAGAAGTGTAAATCCACATGAGTTAATTATTACCTATAATGTCATATATATCCTATATATGTTCGTATTGACTAATTTTACATTTGGGGGAATATCAGGTTATTGATGATAGTGTAATTTATTTTCATACTTTACTGCATTGTTGTAGATAGATATTTTATGAAGCAAGTACAAAGTTCTACAAACTGGATACAACTATATCCCTCAGATATCAAAAATTTGATAAATTGTTTCATACATTTGATAAATTGACTTTAAACTACAATTACCTTTCTGAAGAATCTACTGTCGGATGAGAATATCGGATTTTAATAATAATTAAAAACAGAATCAAATGGAGTGAGATAATATTGAGATGTTGCAGATATACTTACATCACCTGACAGAAACGTGTTATGTCTATATTTTATTTTATAATCCTGCATAAATTTACATTTGTTAAGAAATCACAATTGATTGTATATATTATTAATAAGTAAGACGAAACAATGTCTACAAATATTTGATTGGACGTTTGTGCCTCGATTTATTTCGAACACCGCTTAACACGCAATGGTAAAACTTTCCATGTTCCATAAATAATTCAGCCATTGGCGTCCTACGTAGAACATTACTCTAATTTGTGTCTATGAACAACAATCCGTAGTTAATTTCTTAAAACTTGCTTCACTACAACCCATAGCCATCTGTTATTGAGATCCTGTACTGTGATTGGTTAAATTGTGGCCTGTTATTACTCAACATACAGTCAATAAATCTCAGAAAACATTACACTTGAGAATGTCCCCTGTTGCTATATACTAAGCTCATTATCATGCCTGTTGTACGGCTTATTCATACACCGCAGTACACGTTGCAATACTGTTATTTGTGTACATACGTGCCACAGCGCTCGACGCCAAACACTTGCTGTTTGTGCAATACAAAAAAGCCAATAGAGTTCGCGCGCGTAATAATGGGGTGGTCACTGAAAACGTCAAAACCCGCAATACTTTATTGCGCATCAACTGCCTGTTATTTGACTTGCTAAAGTCGTGTTTTTGATGAAATAATGTGGGCTAAAGTAGTAGAAATATTATGCTCTTCGCCTCGCCCGTTATTCAACCACTTTCGAGAGTCTCGACGGTTTATTCACCTACAATATATCAGCCAATTGCTGTTTATACCTTAAATAAACATACTTGAAATTCCGTATTATATCATAAATAAGTTACACTAAAGGAAAGTTTTTCAAGGACTTGAGATTTTTGTATCCTTTTTCTAGCCTTGAAGTTTTAGGCCCTAAAGCGCGTCTCCTTCCGATTTTAGGTACCGAATTGTGTGATAAAGTAGAAATACTGTTGATTTTGAGAGGTTCAATCTTGAAGCAGTAGAAAACTAAATATAAAATGATGTGAATTAAATTTTCTTAAAGGTATTTCGTGGTTAAGGCATCTACTATGAGGACAATAGATCGTTACAAAAAGCAGAACTATATATTGGATTTATCTCATTGATTTATCAGTCAACATGCTGGGGGTCATATTACGGTATTGTCGAGATTTAAGCAAATATGTAAATGAATTGTTTGGAAGCTATTATTATATATTTTTATAATCGGTTTTGGCTGATATTATCGCTGAAATTATGGGATTAATAGATGGAAGAAGTTGTTCATTGAATACATCTGACAGCTGTTCAGCTAGTCGAATTATGCAAAATACACACGTGAGAACAAATAAAGCCCTCTATATATAGTTGTATGAGATGGTTCAAGTCTTATTAAATGATTGGATGCATTATGAAGTGTTCAGAGGTATTTGTTTAGATAGCTGCCTCTATCTAGTAAGCTTTTAGTGGTAAATTGTAATTATCTGTCATTGGTGGGCTACCTAGCTTAAAGGGATGTTGTATACGGGAATTACGTTTATATGGTAAGTAATCAATTATATGGTAAGTAAATATGGTAAGTAATCAATTGAAGTTGTCTTCCTTTCGGTGGACATTTTGCTCTATCTGTATATTATCGCTTCAAACCAAGTGAAATCCGTCACTCGAGTTGCGTCTTTTGGCACTCGACTAGTGTAATATCACTCTTATATTGTAAGAAAATTCTGCATGCAATCTTCTCTCATATTGTACCATTAAAATGCACGGGAGGTCACATATGCATGATCATACACAAAATAATAAAAAATAACTGAGCTATTTAACTAACATGATAAAACAGTCACTACTCACGATAGAGCCGGAAAACTGCTTAAGGAAAGGTAAACCTCGGATCCTCCGGCAACTGAGGCCATCTAACTTCACCCTAATCTTCAAATTTCCGGTTGTTGCATGTTCACATCAGAGGTACAGACACATACGAATGCTTCCTGTCACAAAAAACGACCATGACATCCAGACTGGATTACTGGATTCGAATCAGCTGTTTTGTTTAGCATGATATATCATAAAGTTATGGATGACATTTGGCAGACGGGTTACATTTATGTAAAGGAACAACTAATGTTAGTGATAATCCGGGTTCAGCCTAGATTACGGGACCCGACCAGGCTTTTTGGGTGACCCAGGTTTTTACTGGTTAGGATGATATATCATGGTAAATGACAAACTCGTTACGTTTTGATCAGCACGGTGTCATTCTACTGAGTGTCATCTTCTAATATTCTCTTAGTTTATCACCGCCTTTGTCATCGCAGTGTACGTGTTTCTTGTAAATACTTCTTAGAAGCGTCGTTTTGATACTCTTCTACGGTGTAATTGTTTACAATAAGTGGCTACCCTTTCGTGTTTGGGAAATAGGAAATCGACAATCTGATTAGCCTCGTGGTAAACAAACATTAAACCCCGTGCAAGGCTTTTGTATAAATGTCACGTGGGGTGGGGGTTGCAACCAAAAAGCAGCCCAAATTTCATTGGATGGGAGGTATCCAAAATTTGAACGGACGAAATTGAAGACGTAATAATTATTTTCCCATTACACGAAGTATATATATATTATATATAAACTAGAATATTCAATGCTTGTGAGTTACCTTTTTAGTTTATTTTGCTTAGTAGGAATTATTTATTTCATTTACGGTTATCTTACAAAACGTTACCTTTGAGCTGATATTCAATGTACTCTAAGATGATCCGGATCAGTTGAACTATAGCGATGATCAGAGAACCAAAGGCAACAGAACCGGCATGGTATCTGATGAACATACAAACAATTCAAGATACATAATCATGTGATGCAATATGGGACAAATAGAATATTTTGATAGCAGTTATAAATACATAAAATTATAGGTGCATAGATATTAGTGATAAACCTCATCATTATAAAAAAATGCTTTTGGTATAGGAATATTAGAAAGAATAAATTAGGGATATTATAGATTTAGCAAAACATTGATTTAGCGAAACATGAATGATATACCTGCAAAAAATTTGGACATTCTACAAGTCTCTACTTGATTAGTGCATTCATTGTTGAACTTTATTTAATGAGTAATGATCTTTAATGACTTTGTAATCTTGCTAAATCAACCCTAATGAAGCATATAAACACATGTAGTCTTACAATCCAGACTGAGATTGTTTGTTGTTTCCACTTCTGTTTTGCTGTCCTGGGAAATCTATGGAGTTTCAAAACATTTGCCAAAATGCTGTGCAAACCTGCAGAGCACTGCAAGGTTGTATCAAGTTTGAAGTTGTAATGAAACAACCCTGCACGAATATTTACGATTTCATTTGAATGGAAGCCGTGAAGCAAAACCAGCATAAACCTGTTGGTACCATGTTTAAGCTTTTAATTCACTGTGTTCCGCAGACTTCTATTAAAAAGTAAAACCTTTGTATTAGAAGCCAATTACTGTGTTAAGCACTTTGATAGACTTCTTCATAAATGAAGTCATCAGTATCACACCATTTAGGCCTAAAGTTAGATAGTATACAATTAATAACTAGCCGATATAATGTTAATTAAGCATAGGCAATCAGTTTTGAAGTAGCAGACACAAGCCTAGAATCCCATTCGGCATACACATAGACAGTGGCTCTGGTTAGACCTACATGATATTCGTCCATTTCCATTCTATTATCACAAGACATACATATGTGGGAAAAAAAGCTTTATGCCTGCAGGGAATTAAGTGCTTGAAGATTTAAAAAAATTAAAGAGAAATTGAAACAAAACTTTGCCATTTTTTATGAGCCATTGTATGGCTTGGTATGTGGGATTCAAACCAATCGAGAAAGGGCTGTACCAATAATAGTACATGAAGGTAGTTAAAAAAATATTAACAAATATACTGTAAGCATGTAAGAAGCATCCAAATTATGTGATCTTCAGTCATATTCGGGGCCTTGTTTATACCAAATATTCAATTGCCAGTCTAAAATCCATTTGATTCAAGAGACAACATTTTGCTTTAAATGTTTTCAATAAAACAAAAGCTGAATATGGTCGGATGGTGGAACGTTCTGTAAATATGCTTTATGGAATGTGTGCACTAAAGCCAATGAAGCTTATGGTGTTAAATGACTTAATCGGGCCCAAACATTCCCACATGAATAAGCCTTACCAGTCACTGATGCTGATCAGAAGAGACACCAACCTGAATCAGTAAAATGTATACATAACGTACATAGTGAAGCAAGGTGCATTTTTGACAAACATTTCTGCATGGCACTGTGCCACCTTTTATCAACACCACACTTCTGAATGTAACATAGGCATGTAACATGATTGAGTAATTATCTCATCACCCCATTAGGGGGATGATATATTGTAGTCAATTGACTGTTACACACACTTTTGGCCTCACCAGTT
>JAODAF010087228.1:0-10991 GCA_027574765.1 Molpadia intermedia | reverse complement strand
ACCAGAAACAGACTGATTTCGTTATACTCATTGTTTTATACCTTTCTTGAAGATTAGGCATATCTAGTCTAAAAATATACTATTATACCGTAATATGTTATATATATATAGGTAATTAACATGACCAAGTCTACTACACTCTCCATCAGTCAGTAGCTGACGTCATAACACCCCACTAATTGCCTTGTACATTATAAATAACGCCAGTAACACGACTATAATTGGTTTAAGCGCCTATTGGATTTGTACTGTATATATATACAGGATGGTAACTAACCACTTATGTATTATAAAGAAATTATATTAATATTGCTTAATCAGCAGTTTCCGTTTTGGCCGTAGATCACTGAAAAAGGCCACGCGGACCAGGACATATTATACATGAATTACCTAGCGTGACATGGTATATCATAATCATACAATGACATGCATGTCTCATGTTCTAAAGGAGGGGCCATGGTTACATACCACTAGGAAGCTGCCACATGGAGCTGTCCTTAAGGAGGGGGAACGGGGAGCTGCCACTGGGAGCTGTCCTAAAGGAGGGGAACGGGGAGCTGCTACAGGGAGCTGTTCTAAATGAGGGTACATGCCACTAGGGAGCTGCCACATGGAGCTACCTCTAGAGAGCTGTTCTAAAGGAGGGGGACGGGGAGCTGCCATAGGGAGCTGTTCTAAAGGAGGGGCTATGGGACATGCCACCAGGGAGCTGCCACATAGAGCTGTTCTAAAGAAAGGGCCATGGGGAGCTGCCACAGGAACGTGCCACTAGGGAGCTGCCACTCAGAAATATACGTAGCAGCTCCCAGCCTCCCCCTGCTTATACAAATGACATACATGTATCTCATGTATTTATATTACTTGCTTGTTACTTATACGAGCTGCCATAGGAAGCTGTCCTAAATGAGGGGCCATGGGGAGCTGCCACAGGGAGCTGTCCTAAAGGAGGGGCCATAGGGGAGCTGCCATAGGAAGCTGTCCTAAAGGAGGGGCCATAGGGGAGCTGCCACAGGGAGCCGTTAAGGGAACTGCCACTAGGCCCTGGGAGCTGCCACTAGTATACGTAGCAGCTCCGTGCTTATACAAAGGCCTTATTCGAAGCCACAACATGTATGTCATATATCTCGTTAGATTTATTTGATATTCCTTCCATGTTATGCTGCTTTGTGGCTTTCTCTCACGCCTTCGTCATAGCAGGTCACATTATTGGTCAAGGTGCGTGAATTTAAATTAAAACCAAAACCAGTAAAAATTAATTTGCAACCTTACGTGACATTGTGAGAACACTTGGGATATGGATATGATTTCTGTAATAAAAACATTGTGCCACTGGTAGTCTTTCGATATATAGGGCCATATAGCCTACCTGGAATTGATACAGGTGTCTACCACGTGCGAATCCCACGCAGTTTATCAAGTTTGTAATCGCCCTGCCGTCTGGGACAGCGACACCTATGACGTAAATTCGAGTGTTGGTGAACCATGAACATTTTTAGAATATCATGTCACTGTACAGCTGTATAGTGTTAATACACAGAAGCAACTCTGATTTATCGGCAACCTTACATTTTAATTTGTGGATGAAGTTGAACAACTACCGTATAACAACTTATTTTAAAGGCACCATGTTGCAAAGTATATAAAGTATACGAATATTTTTGAAATATCATTTTACTTAGGTGCAGTTGTATTTTGCTTAAGTGCAATTGTATTATTACTTAAGTGCAAGTGTATTTTGCTTAAGTGAAATAATTTGTAGAGTACAGATTCACTTTAGTAGAATACAATTTTACTAAGATACAACAAGTTTACTTACAGTAGAATGCATTCCGCCTAAATAAAATTAACTAATTAATAAAAAATAAAAAAAGTAAATGTTAAAACGGCTTGCCATAATCCCCCACCCCTTAAATGATCCTCCAGTATCTACTTCATATGGAGGTACTATTATAATGACTCTGAGTATGTGTGGTCAGGCTGCTTGTATTTGACACCTAAGGGCGTGTTTAGTTGAAAGGTTTGCGTATAAACATTGTTCCATTTGTTTTGTCAGATACTCAGAGGAGTCTCATTAGTGCTACCTATGATTTAGAAACCACTTGTATCGCCCTGGGGTGCTGAGAGATCCGGTCATAGTATAAATCCAAGTTTCGATGCACTAATTATCTGTGACGTGTCGATACTCTATGACTAATCGGGAAATATGTCAAACTTTCTTCCCTGCTTAGAGCGGTCAGATCCATGCATCTAGGCCTGATATTTACACATATATATATATATATATATAGCAACATAAATAGAAAAGAGAACGAACTCATAATTGGCAATATTGGAATACTACAAATTTTAAGAACTTCAACAAATACTATAGAGTGGGAGTGAAAACACGTATATAGAGCGAAGAAACATTGAATAGAAAAAGCTTATGGAATATGTGAACCGTTGTGAGATAAACCATTATACAAACAAACAAAATTGTAGATAGACTGAGATCAATGGCACCGGGGATTAACTTAGAATAGACGCAGATAAACGGAACTACAATACGGTAGTTTGTACAAGTGGTAATATATATAGTAAGAACATATCTGAAAATGGTGTGCATTTATTCCAAGCAATAATTATTAACATAAGGCTAGGCCTCCTCGCCTCTTTATGACTTTATCAACTACATATATAATATATACGTTGAGCGGGAGGTCCTGGTTCGAGTCCAGTCCGTTCGGGTCGATAATTTTTTATCATGGCGACTTTTCCATTTTCCATCGTGTGTTTCTTTTGTAGTGTTTTAAAAGTACTTTCCTATATCTCCGTCTGCGAGATCCCGGATGCGAGGTACACACAGTTTTCATGATCTTCGGTCAGGGATGTGTTATTTCACGGAAGCTATATTCAAATGTGGAAAATTCTTGTTACCGCTGTTTTTACCGTGACACGTGGCCTCTCTATCTCAATCCGCTGGTCCTGTCTCGAGTGGGTTCGTGTTCCAGTGTGGTCAACATATTTCACCCTTGTAGAATTCCGTATATATATATAACGAAAGGAACCTGATTTATTTGCAGACTTTTGTCGATATTAATGAGACATTGAATTCGACCCAAGTACTGGCACCTTGCCTTTATGAATACGGGAAAGAATTTTGAATATCGTTCATAAAGGCAAGGTGCCAGTACTAGGGTAGAATTTCTCATTAATATATCGACCAGTATCTGCAAATAAATCAAATTCCTTTCATTGTGCTTGTCGTTGTCGATATAGTCATCATTCAGTCATTCATTATATATATATATATATTTATATGGAATTCGGGATTATGGAATTTTGTTCGAGTTTCTGCAGTCTTTATCGATACTATTGAGAAACTCTCGACCAAAATCTCCGTGTTGGCGCCTTCTCGATTATATCGACAAACTAAAACCTTATTAATTTAACAAGAGGCTAAGAGCGATCCAAGATAATCCCACGCTAACCGCTACTTAGTTGTGTTTACACTTTACACGTTCTATGAGTCATTGTGGTCTCTTTATAGCAAATAAAGATTGACACAGCTGCTTCATCGACATTCCATGTACGCATGCTCAGTATGAATGCTAAAGTAAAGCGAGACTAGAATAGGTGGTTGGAACTTTCGTTGAGAGATCGGAGTTGAGAGATCGTTTTTAAATAAAAAATAAACCGGTTCCGGTATTGAGTGGTGTACCGTAGATTGAACATAAAAAGTTCTTTATTTTTAAATTTCTTATGCGTATATAGGGCTTTTTATTATGTCGACTATATCCGACATGTGTATTTGATATTTTGGTACCCCCTCCCCCTTGTGGCGTACTCTACCGGTGCACATACCCGGTTCTCATAACCAGGTTTCAGGATATATAATACAATAGGATTAGCTGCGCCAATCCTCTGTTCCCTGTAAGAGATCAGTTTGGCGAATCATGATTTAGGGTGATCGAGTCACACTCGATATACCGGAGAAATAAACGGTACGTAGAAATCGGTCGTAGAGCAATTTCTCGGCCGTTACAATAGAAGCGCCACAAGTTAGGATTTTTGTATAATTAGGAGTATTCAAATGCAAAATGGTAGACTGTATCTTTTGCAACATATAGAAGGAACAATGAGAATATTAAATTAAGAATATTCAATTTTCTGCGATATGTACAAGGTTAGGCTGTCCCCAATAGAGGGCGCCTCCTGCGTTTCGAAGTAAATGTCACGAGTCGTATAATAAGTACTGACATCATGTCTGGGCCCAACCCCTGACCCCCACAAACCCGTTATGAAAATGATATAGCCAAATATAATATCCCCAGTAATACTATCTGGGGTATACATTGGTCCCCTGTGCTTTAAGTCACATGACAGCACCTGCTTTCAGTTCGAAAAATGCACAGATTGGTCCACTTCTTAAGACCCATAACCCATTACCGGTACATTGGGACTTAAATCAGTGGCGTAGGCCTAACTACTCCACGCTTTTCACTTAAAAAATTAGAACCATGAAAGGTTTCTTACTACGCGCCTGGAAAGCTGGCCCCGGTATTTCGCTAAAGATGTCGGGATTTTGGTGTTTTGAATCATACGGCTTATACTAGAACAACTCAAATGAAAAAAGGACGCATAGCGTACTTCTTGGCGATATTGGAAAGGTCACGTTATTTATTTCCGTAACGGCAACGTTCGGTTGTAACGTTAATTATGAATACCGTTAATTGTGAATACCGTTAATCATTTCTACGTCACGCCAACCCCAGTAAACTGTGAAAGTTTGGCGAAGATTCATATGGAATGAGAGCGCTAGCATGCGTACAAACACGGAAAGAAAATTTTGTTTTGATCAATACACTTGGCGAATCTGTAGATAGCCAAGTAATAAACACAAGAAAGAATATTATGCTATAACAGCTGGCCCATTACCAAATATAAACTAGAATAGAAACTAGAAGAAAAAGAATGGTCATATATCGCAATAGACCTATTCGGGTGTTGTCCAATTAGCTTCTGGATTGAGTACTCGACGCCACGCCCCTGGAGTAGTGTGTGATCCAATCAAATGGAAGGTTTTGACCTGTGTTAGCTCACACTTAGATTTTTCATTCATTCCCGGCTTGCAAGGTTGAAGAATTGTCACTGGTTATTACCGCGTGATCTAGCGTACCGTAATTAATGGTGTAATTCATTCTGCCAAGACATAATTTTGTGTTATCAACATATAGTAGCTTTGAAAAAGCATTTGAAATAACGATGAATTTGTTTAAACGTCTTTCCTGCGTCTCCGCAATGTCTCTCTTGTGGTGGTTGTTCATTTATGCACAGAGCCTTCAACTTGGTGAACCAAACGTTTGCATGAGAAACGAAGGGTATTTTCTTTTCAATATTTCTAAGCCAGAAACAAATTTGAAAATTCTTTTTTAAAAAAACAAAGAAATTACCCAATCATGGTAGTTTATAGTAGGCAGAATTAAAAACAGGAAAATAATGGCTTATGATGCGTGCAACGTAAGACTGACTTTTTATATAATTATTTTTTGGTTTGTTAATACGTTGTATAATTAGTGCATAGAATCAAAACTAAAATCTAAAATTCATGAGCCCAAAATATTAAACATCGGTTATCGATGTCAATAATATGGGGACTTAAAATAATAGACTAACATTACAAATGAATGTGATCTTTTAAGCTTAGGCTCAATATATCTATGAATCTAATATGTTAGGCTACACTACCACACACTTATTCATTGACAATGGCTATAAATCATATTAAACAGTCTTAATAGCCTTTCTGCATATATAATTGAAAGACCAATACAATGTGCAAACTCAAACAGTACTGAAAATAATTATTTAAATAGATGAAAATTAACTCAGCTCTTGAACTCATATTACTTCAGAAAATCAACAAAGAAGAGCAGAAAGATTCTAAAACCAGAATGCAAATATGTGCAAGGTGGTTCTGATGTTTATGTTAGGCCCGCTCACTCATTAATATTCATGAGATACGCACCAAAACAATAGGGATCATGTACTCATAACCGACATATACCAGGTATGACATCAATCCAACTTGTCTTTCTTGAGATACTGTGTTTACATGCTTCTTACTTTGATAATATTCTAGCCCTGCCCATTCATGAATATTAATGAGATTGAATCTATTGATTACATGAACATGTACGTACCATCAACTGATAACACCATACCAAGTATGAAGATAATTAGATATTTGGTTGCAAAGTTATTTGAAGAATTTTACATTAGGTCCCACCAACTCACTAATAATCATGAGACTAGCTGCACCAAAAACAATAGGGATCATGTACTCATTAGGGCCGATGTATAATATCAAACCAACTTGACCTTTTTGATAAATCGTATTTACAAGTGCAGGTATCACACACATGTATACACAAGTTATCATGACATTCAGTCCAAGGACTCCTTTGAAACAACCTTTGTATTTTACATGACCTTTTTTGATATACATGACCCTAAACTTGGCTTCGATATCGGAACCAGGATATTGTTCTTATAATAGGGCTACAACTTTAATGGAATTCACCAAAATAATGAGTAGTGTGCACATTAAAGCTTCTAAAAATAGCTTGAATGGTAAACAGTTGTTCTCCAAAATATATTGCAAAATACATTCTGAAAATCTGTACAGGTTGTGTGATAAACTTACAATGTTTCAACATGATTTAGAACCTAGGCAGTCAGTTTTATAAGAGATTCTCTGATTCTTCAACAAACTGTATAACAAAATATTTTATCAGTGTAATGCAAGTTTATTTTTTCATTGATTGATTGTCCATAAGAAACTATGTTAGCAACTTTAATGAACAAACCCCACAGACCACACGAGATTGTATCGGGTCTAGTGAGGCACCCAAGGCTTACATATGAGATGCCAATGATAACCTTGGAAGGACCTAGGCCCATGGTCAAGTCTCTTAAAATCTGGTCTTGTTTCCAAGGTAACGAGGCTGATTCATGTATCAAACAGACGTTAACATTCAGCAAAGGGGCTGTTGCAAAAAGCATGGCACCACGCTGCCATATCTTCCTCCTACTGCATCTACTGCTAATATATATTCATAGAAACCATTTGACACAAGTCTCCTTGATGATGCAGTCAATTAAATGATCATTGAAGTGGGAAAAAGAGGGTTCTCAGAAAAGCGTTTTCAGTCTTCTGATGAATGACAAGCTACCACAGGCGTCATGAAACCTTTCCGTTTGAATGTTCCAGTGCTCCAGACCTACTCCACCCTCTATGGGCACCCCTGTGGTACTAAACTTTGCCAGATGCTAGATTCGTGGTATTAGGAAATACATAAGTAGCGGTATGAGGTAAGTAGGAGTGACGTAAATCAGTGGTTCTCAGAAAAGCGTTTTCAGTCTTCTGATGAATGACAAGCTACCACAGGTGTCATGAAACCTTTCGGTTTTGAATGGCTAATGCCGGGTTTTCTAATCATTGTTTTTGTACAAACTTTCCATATTCCTCAAAGTATGTCCAAGTCAGAAAGATTTCAACTTCTAAGGTAAATTAACTATTAGAATCACACTAAAACTCACCCTTAAAATAAATCATATCTATCAACAAAAGCCAAAAAAAATGAGATGCAATGTATAAACAAAATTCCAAGACCAAGACATTCTAGAGAGCGGCTTCCAAACCATAATACTATAAAATGTGTGTATTATCAGAGTATAAGATAACTATTGCAAGGCCAATGAGAAAATACTAATTTGAACATTTGTTATTAATTTGATAATTTCATAAATAATACTTATTTGTTTAATTAAAAGTTCTCAAAATAAATCCCAATCTTCATAATGTGCCAATATATATGTTTTACTATTAAACATTCCTTATTCAAAGATAGAGATAGTTTCAAATACTAACAGGCAAGACCCCGATATTCACAAACTGTTCCAATTTTGGCAGGTACTATAGTCAGGATGAGGACAATTCTGTTCTACAAATTAAACTTTGCCCTAAAGTTTGCCCTGTATCACCCTCATGACAGCCCAATCTACTGAATTGACTATTTGACAAATTGAGTAATATCTTGATTGCCAACTCTTTCGGCCCTTCCACTGAAATCTCGCACTGCGACCATAATGGTCGACAGGAGCATGCAATGTCATTTTCTGGGTTTCTCATTAGTTAATTGGTATTTTAATTAATAACAGCAAATTGACTTTAATACAGAATATTTATATCAAATCCTCATTAATTTTGTCACTGTATTATAGAATCAGTAACATTTCACAAGGCGGATGCAGAGTTTCACAAAAGGGGAGGGCGCTGGTTGTGAGTGCGAAGCCTGAACATGCGAACACAATAGGCCCAAAGCTCCTAGTTTAAAATTAAACACTGTTAGCTAGATGCAATTTGTTGACAAACAAAAATAATACATAAGAGGTCTTTCTTTTTTGACATTGGCAAAAAGGTACGTTCACACCCACTAAATCTGCTCCTGTTGCATATAAAAACCATTGAACCTTAAAGTTCCGATTTTGTTATTTTGAAAAACCTAATGTAGTTTCAAATTTTGAAACTGAAATACACTTCTCTTTTATGAATTATTTGTAGGTCTGTTAATAAAGAAATATTTGAGATCTTAATTTATCGAGAGTTACTATATATTGTGTATATGGAGGGGAGGTATATCTAGTGTCAACAAAGATTTCACATCTGATTTCTCCTGGGATGCCAGCCCCATAAATTTAGGGGTTGCTGAAACTATTTGGAAAGAGAAAACCATGTTTTTGGTGATTTAATCCCAATATAACAGTACTTGTACCTATTGTCATGATTATTGAAAACAAGTTGTTTAACAAACTGTCATCATACTTGAAAGTACTCATCTCCTCTGCAATTAATTTCCGCAGACACTATCGTGACCACAGCTCATACCAGAATCAATTATTGCAAAACTATCTCTAATTATCAAATATCTACACACTGACAGATGACTGTTATGATTCAGTGTACATTCCTAATATATGCATATTCATCAGTCAGAACAGTGATTCATATGATTTGAGGTCTCACTGAACTATTAGAATCCCTCACTCACTCTCCTCGGTCTTCTTTGGGGGTCGGATTGGCAGGTTTAAGGTGAGCGGGTCATGAAGTCTCTCAAGATCCATTTCAACCTGTTACAAAGAGATGTCAAACATAATAAGTCATTTACATTAAATTAAATTCAGTCCTACTTACTTAAGATATCTCCAAGTCAATGGCATAAGAAGTTCTCTGAAAATGGAAGGGGGAAGACACCCAAGGTGAGATATTGAGTTGAGTTTTTGGCTAGATATTCCATATTTAGTTTGAGATATATTTTGTGTTGAAGTAGCAAAGTGGCTTTCACCGGGGGAGTTGCCTTTGAGCTGTGTAAATAATATTTGTTATTCTATAGACCTACCATCTTGTTATTGATTTATTAATCGATTGTACTTGTGGGATTGGGTTGATATATAGTGTTATATGTTAACATGTTTATTTTCCTCTTATCTCACTGAGTCCCGTCTCTCCAGATCGACTCTGGCCTTTCACGCGTGTTCTGACATATGGTAGCATATACAGCGCCTTATCGAACCTCCGTGTCCACATATGTTACCACGCACAGTACACTTGACGGACACATTAAGCTAGGCTGAAACAACGCACCTATGCCATGGGGCATAGCCAGCTTTTTATGGGAACGTGCTAATATCTGGTTGAGGGGGAAGCAGAACTGATTTTTGTTGCTTTTTTATCTATATGTATGACGGGTGGGGATGAGGAAGTGTCACATTCCCCAGCCTTGTGCCAACAGCCTCGATTTCAGTTAAGAGTAGAGTAACAGGTTAAAGCTCACGTGTTGCATCATTTTTATTATGCCTCGTTATATCACCAAACCACCAAACATTTAAAATCATGGGATTTGAAATCATCTTTGGGTTTTCTTGGGAAAGCAGGAATAAGAAACCTTTCAACACTCCAACCACTCGAGTTTCCTCTCACAAAAATATTTGCAATCACCACCCTCTTTCCAAATGTTTCTGGATTCCTTCAACCTCCTTCTCCATCACTCTGCCTCCCCTACACATGTTTACATCGCCGGAAATAAGGATAGCGGTAAATAAGGACGTCCCCAAATAATCACAGCTGTAATAAGGATATTCCAAAAATAAGGAGAATATGGCGCAGACAAACTATTAGCCAATGCCACCTTTAAAAACCAAGTCTACAGATACCTCCACCCCTTCCCTCCACCTCCATCATAGCCCCAATGCAGTGTACTCTAGGTCAATATGTCACCGGAATAAGGAAGGCTATAATAAAGGATGGCCCATCCCTGATGTTTGCCATATATACGCCCAAATCACCGCATCATTGGAAATTAAGGACAACAAATATAATGTCCAGTGACAACTGTTTGCCATTCTCCCCTCCCCCAGAACCCAAAATGAAGTATACAGGTACCTTCAATGCTCTCCCTGCCTACCCACACCCCACCCCTCACCTACACAAAATCCTCACCCACTGCCGCGTACGTCACCGACAATAGGTAGTCTTCAAGTAATAACAGTCGAAAATGTTATTAGTTGTATACTGTGAACGGTTGGTTGCACAAACCTACTTAAGTTAGACTCAGAATGACTTCAGAGCGAATGTCATTCTAGAACTCTTGGAAAGGGTGATTTTGGCCACATTTTCGAGTGAATTTCTTTAGAGCAAAACCTACGTTCGCCGACTTCGAGAAATCTCACATATAAGTTATTGGATAATTCTCGGATTTCATTCAATATACATTGTGAAAATATATTTGGTAGCCGTATTTAGGGTGTGTGTGGCCTTGGGCCGAATGTATAGCGGGGCCCACCTCGAATACCGTCACTGTGCATCAGTGACAGTCAGGGGTGCAGATCTTATTGGGGGGGGGGGGGGGGGGGGATTAGGGGTCGTGAAAATGGGGTGGGGTCCATGGGCG
>JAODAF010087117.1:0-10991 GCA_027574765.1 Molpadia intermedia | reverse complement strand
CTGACAGCAAACTCATGTACAGCATCGGAGGTTGACGGTTACTATAACAACCATTATATATTCGTCAAAAGGTACTTGGTGATCCACCGAAATATTCTGTAGTAAGAAAATTTAACGTCAGTGGTATTGGTACTATGTTGAAGGCAGACTTTAAGTGCTATAATCGTAAACCCAATAAGTAAAGTGTCTCTCAGCACATTTGTGTCGTCCGGTTTTCTGAATTAGGACTATAACTTGCCGGCAAACGCATTGAGGATGCATGGAGTGGGGATAATACAAATTTATGGGGCTGCAAGTGGCATATATTTTCTACCCTTCTGGTTCAGGCACCCAAGCCCTCATATATAGCTACACCACTGGCAAGAGTGCAGCCTGGAAACTTCTTCCGTGTCAATTAGTGTCAAATATTTGCATATATATTATTATTATATACATTATGTAGCAGCTCCCCGTTGATAGACGTATTCCGATGTTTAGATTGTAACTGTTGAATGTTGATTCACTACCTGATATGTTGATGAAAGATACTTGTTTTAAGAAATTTAAAAGGCAAATATGTATTCCGTATGCAACATTGGTGATCGTCTCATAAATGTTCCGTCAGTATCGCGGTATCTCACGTAGTAGCGGCGCCAGAATTTCATGAGTGGGGGAAGGGAGGTGGGGCAAAAATTCGAGGCGGGATTTGAGTTGCTATAAACAAACGTTAAACTCGTCATATAGCTAGTGTAAATATGTCACGCGGGCAAACATGGGACACATCAGATTCTGGGTGGGAAATAATTAGTACGGTACCATGTATAAAATATATTATGCCGTATATAGTACAATTAAAATGTTACGCGGTGAAATGGGTATACATAAACTTCATGTTTAACTTGGTTTGTGCCCCTGATCGGAAGGAATGTGTTAACCAGCGTCGTTTGAAAAACATTGTTTGTAAGCTTGCGTGGTGGGTGGTGATTTACGCCCATCTCAATTAGATAGACAAATCGCTTAGATCAAGAAATGGTATTTTTTAAACAATTGCTATATGTCGTCTTATGTTTAGTGCAAATAGGCCTATGCATTGCAATCACTGCATAACAAGGTACGTTTACATATGATTACGTCACTGAGTCACTTACAATATAGAGTCGGTCTACCTGTTAATTCTGGTTACGAATATATGCTAACTAAAAAAACGCAACATTTTTATTTAGGGCAAATATTAAGTTTTATCTTTAGTCTCAGTATAGGCTAGTACCGGTATGTGTTAAATATGCCATCAACCCTACATATATTTCCACGAAGAACGTTGATCTTTAACGTTGACGAAAGAATACTGTCACAGTGTGGACCCTTCGGAGATCGCTCCATGTTTCTGTCCCAGCCGTATCCACGAAGCTATTTGCCGTCCTTCCGATAATGATATATAATCTCGCTTCATCTGAAGTCATTAAACCAGAGATTGTCAATAGTGTGTAAAAACCCGACGGAGAGAATGAGGACAATCTGTTTTGGATTTATGGGTTTAGACGTCTATGTTATTGTTTGGTGTAAGATCCTCACGTCAAACTAACAGACCTCCCTGCTTGACAGATTACGTGAACATCTAGAGCAGGGTAAAGAATCATGACATCACGTACACTGAATATGAGGAAAACAGACGAATTGATGTATGACTGTAGGTGAAGAAGTCGATCTAACAGTCTAGGACTCATTGTCACCATACGTGATCATCGAACCCACTCACTGATTAGCGCCAAGACGGTGCAGCCATTGACATTGCCGTAGGGGACCATTGTGTTCAAGGGGGCGGTGACATTTTGCCCGACTTCATATAGCCTAACTATACCTTTCATGGGACCGAAGTATTGCCCAGACGGGGAAGGGGGGGGATTGCTCCGTCCAGAGGTGAAAACGTTCCGTTTTGCCCGAGAATAACAACTTTACTCTTCTTTTCTTGGAACTGAATTATTGCCTAGATGGGAGGGGGTTGTCGTTCAGTCCAACATATCCTCTTCTTTTCTTGGGACAGAATTATTGCCAAGACTGGGGGTGGGAGGCTCGTTACGGTGTGCCCGACTGAAGCAACATTTCTACCGATTATGACAGGTTTCTGACCAACAGGGGCGGCCGCCCCCCAGCTCCCCCGCCTCCAACGGCCATGACTAGAGGATTACTAGTGTGTTGATATAAAGTGTGTATAGACATTTGTGGGTGATATTGGGGTGTGATATGTAGGATGCACCCATTGAGGAATGAATGGATCGGCTGCATGTGAACCTGTGATATTCCAGTTCTAGTAAAACAGTAATAATGACAATCAGGAGGATAATTTCCTCTGCCCCCACTCCCAGGATGGTCTTTACACAGTAATCTCAAATATTTTATTGGTACCCCCAATCCTGAGTATGGTCAAATTGTCATATAGTATGGTCAATATTCCCTATAGCACATGCTTTGTGTCAACTTCCTACGTGTCACAGTACTGTATTTTTATTGCCCATATTTGTTTGCACATCATACTTTGCAGGTGAATGCTTCATTATGTGTAGATGGGCCCTTTTGTTTTGTTACACATCTAATGAATATTAATGAGTGATGGGACATAAATGCAAAGATGTTAAAACATCAATAACTTTGCAAATGTATATCCAAATATCTTTATACTTTGTTTGATAATGCTAAATTATTTTAGGTATAAAGTACTCGTATGGTAAAAAAATTTACCTTCTCGTTAATATCCATGAGTGGGTGGGGCTTGTTATGTTTACCACATAAACAACTTTAAACGTAACATGCATTATTCGACAAAATGGATCAATTTTAGTTGTACCGGTACATGTCATCAATATTAATGAGTGGGTGACACTTAACATAACATTCTTAAAACATCAATAACTTTGCAGTATCTGAATTTCTTCATACTTGGTATGACGATGTTAGTTGTGGTTAGGTATATAGTTATGATACAATTATTTTACATGTCATTAATATGCATGAGTGGGCAGGATTAACTCACAGGTTTAACTGATTCTAATCTTATTTAGATGTAGGATTTTCACATACTTTTGGGTATCAGAACTTTTATTTTTTTAAGTTTACAGCAATCAAATAAGCCTGCCCCTTGGGTCTGACACTGTATTGAACAAACCAGTGGATTATGAGTATTTGTAAGGTAATTTATACCTATTAGCATCATCAGCTTATTGTACTCCTTCATCCATGTAAGGCCATCTTTTTATCTTTAATACCAGATGAATGGCAACCAACTACCAAGGGACCATGGATACCCAGTGAGGGTGGTGGTACCGGGCATCATCGGAGCCAGGTAGGAAATAAAATCAAGAAATAACATGCAGGGCATCTAGGGATCACTTTAGGTCAAATGCTCATGTTCTTTTTTCATGAGACATATAGGCAATAACCCTTAGTGTGAGATGGGTGGGGGGGTTGGCGAGGGTTATGGAAAACTTTCTTTGGTCATGTTCTTACTTACTTCATATTTGGTAAAGTGATATATATTGGCAGCGCTTAGCGAAACAACAACCCCCCGTATATACATGTAAATTGGCTTTTATCATTGTGGGATCCCCCATACATAGGTTATAACAATTATTAAAAAGGTCAAATATAATAATGACCATGCTTATAATATTGGGACACATAATTCTGCTGGCAACAACTTCCATCACATATTCAAAAATCTTCTATGTTATGCTTACCATCATCCCACAGTACTACCTCGATACTCTGCAAAGAGTTCTCATCAAAACGACTGTGTATGATCTATACTGTTGCTTCAAAACGGCAACAGTACAAATTGCAACCAGCGTCAAATCCAGCCAAAATGTATAACCATTTTTTTTATCTCCCCCGACACTTAACCCCCCTGGCTACGTGCATGATTTGTGATCTACAAGGTCAAAATCTGAATCTGAATTGATGGAATGATTGAATAAAAGTTAAATGATGATGTAAATTAGTAAAAGTGTGGTGACTGCTTTTCCCAGAGAGGGACTCTTATAATACATAGTTACTACTAAAAATATATTTTTATATTCCATGTGGAATACCTGACTGTCCAGCAATATCAAATATGATGATATTGGTGAATTTTCAGGTACTGTCTAGTGTCTACTACGTTATGTAAAACAAAATGATGTGTACTACTTCCAGTTTAGTCTGCCATTTTCATACATATTATATAGTACCATGAGTAATCAATATATAACCAGCCTACTTGGGTGTTGTGAACACCAAGTCTTGATGTATTATATGTGAATCAATGGAGACTGTTATGATCTAATAAATAAATATAATAAGAACAATTGCTTTGATCAAAATAACCCCAACATTCTCTAGCCTACTATATGCTTGTAAAATTACCTGAGGCACTAAAACACCAGTACAATGGTATGCATATATTTACTTTACTGTCTAAGTAATCAGAAACATGTTTGTCAAGTGGGTGTAGATAAGCTGTATTTCATATGGCCTGATGGTTGAATTGAATTTGTTTGCTGTATGACTTCTTACAAGGTCATATGTCTGTCTAGTGTCTAGAGTTTTAAATTTAGTTTTAAACATTTACTGTAACTGTTGGAGATAATATTACTAAATATACCAATGTTACTCTTAAATGTAAATGAAATTTCCATAAACTCTATTTAAAATATAGATGTATTTTAATGCATGGTAGTTACCACAGCTATGATACATCCATACAGTGTCCTCATTATGCATAATGAAATGTATCCATTGTTGTTCCACAATATACCATTGTTGTTCCACAATATACCATTGTTTTGAAAAATAAATTGATCAATGAGGACACTGTATCATGGCTGTTGTAACAGCCAAAAGAATTGAAAAGATTGATATGTGTATCAGTGTTGTAGCTACGCCGGGCGGGGCCAACGGTGAATTGTGCCCGGGACTAGCGATCAAATAAGCCTTACCGCCCGGTACTCACTTCACCACCAAATGTAGTAAATATGATGATTTTTAAATGGTTTGAAGAAAAAGATGTGAGCTTGCTGTCCCTGTCACAAAGAATTATAGGACACTGGAACCTAACTGTATTTCCCCACACAATCATAACACCAGAATAGCAATAGGCTGCAACTTTCTCGCTCCAAAATGTTCCTTAAAATCACACTTTTTTTCCTTTCATGATGTATTTCTCCTGCCTAGTTTACTGATCAAGCAGCGCTCGTGACATCACGTACGGAGTTTAGTACAGGAAAATTCATGTACAGTCAATAAACTACCCAACCAACGGCGTTGCCTAACTAACGTTAGAGCTAGGGTGCCTAGATTTCCGCGTAATGAAGGTTACAAAATGGTTGAATCGATATAATAAAAAAACTGTTAAAAATTACAAAAAATGTTTCATGACTACTCACAAATGGCACAATGTTTCATGACTACTTACAAATGACACAGACATAATACAAGCCAAACTTTTGTTGAATTATAACAAAACTGTATAGGCCTAATTTTACATACAGTACTGTAGATCAGCACACTGTTCATAGTATCATACAACAGTTGGATTAGTTATAGCTATTAGTTTCTAGTACACACTAGCACTAACAGTGTTCGCACATTATGTACTGTACCAATACAAGTTTCAGCCAAAAATTCTTTCCTTAACTTATTTTTTTTAAAGTGGAACTTCAAAGAAACTGGGATGAAATCCAAAGATTGTATTGTGAATGATCATATTTACATCACTATTCTGTCATTGAACTAAGTTTTCAGTGTTGGTTCAAGTTTGCAATAGGATTAATGAAGAAATATTTTGGCTCTCTTTATCGTAACACTAAAACTCCACTGAAAACAGCTTGAAAACATTTTTTAAATGGATTTTCAAAATCCATGTTGCACATGAATTTGTTTGGTTGTGTGATAGGTGTATTTAACTGGGAGCCGGGTGGGATGGGGGAAGGATTGACGGGAGAAGGCATTGGAGGGGGTTATTGATCTTTTGTTGACAGGTTTCTAGTACACTTCCTTTCATTTAATGTTTATCGACAGTTTACTTATTATATATTGATTGTTCAAATGTGTGTAAATAATGCATATATATGACACCCCTAAACCCAGGAGCTTCCAGCAGCACTGTCCCATGGACCCCTGCACCCCACCAGGTGCCCTTAAGTCCTGGACCCCCGGCACTACACTCTGTTCGCTCCGCTCACTAGGCTCGCAATCAGTAATTTGGAGCCTGGCACTAAAATAATTCTAGCTAAAACCCTGATGTGTATGCCCATAACTGAAAGTCAGAATCTATTCATACATTGGATTCACTTGAGTTGTCATATACAATTTTACGTTATGGATGTTTATAAAGTAATCATGAAATGGAATACTGCTAAAGAAGAAAATCCAACCAATTGTTGGCTATAAATAAATATTGATAAATATTTATTAATGCACAGCATCGGACCATGCAATATTGTCTATTCTGGTTATAAATTTGGCATAGTCACCACTCACTGACTCACCCACTCCCCCCCTCCAAGATAATATTGAAAAGAATAAATGTTTTTAAATATTTGATTCTTTCATATAGGTCTGTCAAGTGGCTCAAAACGATTCGGATTCTGAGACATGAATCCAACAACTACTTTCAGTACAGAGACTACAAGCTGATGCCTACACATGTGTGTAATTTTCATTGACAAATATCATTACCAGTGGGAGGAAAAGGCTCTACTAATTTAGATTTGTATAATATAGGCATACTGTACATACACAGAAAAGAACAGCATTTCCCAGTTACTTTATAAAGCCAATTGCTGGTACCCAATCTTTATCCCACTACTACATCACCTGATCAATATGCCAGTTTTGGTTCCAATGCTGAAGGCTCAGGAACCTATGCAGTTATGATGTCATGTGTGTGTATATGATGTGATGGCTGGCTCATAAACATGATATCTCAATAATGGCATAATAACATGTAGATGCATGCTCCATGATGTGTAATAGGAATGAGTGGGTGCATGTAAAAGTTCTAAAAATTTCAATAACATTGCAATGTTTTGTCCAAAGTGGGCGGGGCTAATTAGATTACAGCATAAACACGGTACATCAATAACAACATGATAGATGAACTTCATACATGACAAGTAGATGCCCCATGATGTAATAACATGTCATGTTGTACATCATGAATATTTATGAGTGGGCAGAGTTCTGCACAATATAGTTTGATTGGGTTACTGCTGAATTGTTCCTTATTATTATTCATATAAATTTCTCCCTGCCATGTGTGATAGGTTCCATAGTCCTATAAATTTGTTACTTACAATTAATACAACAACGTTCATAATTTGCATGATGATATCATCCCAAAACACTCTTACACAAACTATTCCTACTAGAAACCTATAATCGATTGTAAAAACCACAACATACCATGTAGAATGAATGGAAAGTGCAAATATACAACATATGTATACTGTATATTTTGTAGGTTGATACATACTGCATAGAATTTGTTGCCAGAAAAGTGGTGTCAATCACTTTCCTTATTTAATTTTCTCCAAAATGTGACTTTGTAAGGACACGAGACACGGGTGGTAGTAGTTTTCTATAATAATCTATGGATTGAATTAAAGACATGTCTATTTTAAAGGTAAGACTCCAATGTAGCCATTCAATCTCTGAATGCTGCTTTAATATACATTTTCCTTTGACCTTGCATGATTCATAGTTCTATAATTGGATTGTTACTATCATTATTAATATAAAGTACTCCCTGCCATGTTTCATAGGTTTATAATAAATATAATTTTCTAAGAATATTATAATGTTGTTACATTATAACTAATAAAGTTTATAATAACTATAATTTTCTACAGATATTACTAATAAAGTTTAAAATAACTATAATTTTCTATAGATATTATGTTACATTATAACTAATAAAGTTTATAATAACTATAATTTTCTACTGATATTACTAATAAAGTTTATAATAACTATAATTTTCTACAGATATTATAATGTTACATTATAACTAATTAAATTTATTATAATTTTCTAAGGATATTATAATGTTGTTCCATTATAACTAATCAAGATTCTTAAATTCTTTCTTCTGTTTGATAGGTTGATTGGGATATTGTTGATACTTGGTGGGATAAGGTTCCACCTATCCAGGAACTCTCGGTCCAGGCAGCCATCTGTCAGCCAGCGGAGGGTGAAGCCATTACTCCGGGATCCAAGTATACCATCAAGGGTTATGGTATTAGTGGTGGAGGAAGAAGGTATGTACCATAGACGGTTCATTAATACACATAAATCTAACTTAATCGGACCAGTAGCGGACCTGCAATCCTGGACAATAGTAGTTGACCATCTCTGCAGACAGAGTTAATTCATCACAAGCTACCCCCATACCCCATAAAATGTTGTATTTTTCTTGCGCCTAACTAAAACATCATTGAAGAGGGGTCTGAGGGGTCCAAGTGAGTATGTTAAAAGAGCTCTTAAAATTATACCACATGATGCAGGCACTTTGTAAACACTTATATCCAGGATTGTAGGTGTTTCAGCCAGACTTTCACTGTTCAGTATTAAATTTGTGATATTATATAAAACCCTGTTGCATCAATTCCTTTGATTTTTTTTGTTTGTTTGTGGGGTAAGATAATATTATAATAAATATAGGAATAATTAACTGTAATGCTTATTTGATAGTAGAAGACAACACTTTGTTGTCTGCCACGTATCACATTCAAGATATTATAGTAAATATAGGAATAATTTAACTGATTGTGACTATGTGCATTGTGGGTAGCATATTTGATAGTAGAAGGCAAGACTGAACCAAGCCTGAACTATGCATGTAGCATACACTATTCTTCTGTTACAGGGTAACTAGGGTGGATGTGTCTCTGGATAATGGTTCAACCTGGCAGCAGGCACGCTTATTCTCGAACCTGCATAACGAAAAAGTTGGATCACACACCACCAAATGGTGCTGGGAATTCTGGGAACTACCTGTCATGACAATGCCTGCTCCTTGCACTATTGTCTGCCGAGCATGTAAGTTACAAAAACCAATCTTGTGTCTTTTAGGTCGAAAGCCAACTACCTCTCCTACACATAATTTCCAAGAATATTAAGCATGCAAATCTTCAAAATCTGTTAATTAGATCAGGTGGGATACATTTCTAGCCCAATATTTTGGGAGAATCAAAATCTTTATAACCAATATATAAATATAATAACCTTAATATATAAACAATTAAGGGATAGATATTAAATTAAAAAAACATTGGACAGCATTCATATCTTGTTTGGTTGCTGTGATATGAAAATATTGAAGATATATGAAGTTTCAAGACCATGTACCTACCTTGTAGGACACTTAAGTATGAAAGTTCATCATGTTATTATGTACTTTCTGTAGTCAGCTGGTTATCCACACATATTCATGCATATTAATGAGTTTAAAATCTTATTATGCTCCACCCACTTATTTAATATTCACGAGATGTATACATCATGGGCATCTAGCAGCCATGTCTTTGTCATGTTACTCACTGTGGTAGATTGTTAGTCCTGCCCTTATTAATGAGATTGAAGATAATCAGACATAGTTGCAAAGTAATTGATGTGTTTGGTTCCAATGTTGCAGGCAGCATTGGAAACCTATTCAGTCAAGTCGGTGTGTATGTACATGTGTATGTGCACCAACGATAGGTTGGATCCATGTCATACCTGACAGGTAGATGTTCCATGATGAGTAGAAGGTCCCTATAGTTTTAATGCACATCTCATGAATATTAATGATTGAGTGGGGCTTAAAGTAAAATTCTTAAAACATCAATAACTTTGCAACCATATGCCTGAATACCTTCTACTTGGTATGGTGGTGTTAGTAGTGGGTAGGTAGATTCTCATATAATTAAAAAAGATCAATGTCATTAATATTCATGAGTGGGTGGGGCTTAATAGGTTATCACAGTATATCAGCAATAACATGTTGGATCAGTGTCATACATAAACAAATTGGTATTCTAGTTAAAGCAAATCTATAGACCACTTAACCTTAGTGTGCTAGTAAATTATGGTTTGTGGCTAAAGTAATAAAAGGCACCATTTTAATTTTAATGTTATAACCCACCCTGGCAAGAAGTTTATCAGTCTGTCATATTGAGATATCTTGTTAATTAGCAAACTATCATGTACACTCCACCATGTTGTTTATTTATAGGGGATGAGGCCTCCAATACAATGCCTGAAGACCTGAAACAGATTTGGAACTTGCGAGGGGTCATGAACAACTCTTGGGTGAAAATCAACATCCGAGCCAAGGCCAAAGTGTAATGATGATTTACGGACACATAAAGCTACCCTCACCCCAAAAATGCAGATCAGCCTTTCCTGCTTCTGGGAATACCATCTCATGAAAAAGAGTTAGAATCTGTAGAAAATTACAGGTGCCATTTCTTAGTCCTGGAATATTCTTTAACCTTCTACTGTTTTACTGTATTAATAGTTTATTTTTTTATACTCTAATCACAAAGAAACAACTCTACACTGTGTAGGGACAACCATGAGTGAAAACAAAAGATTTAGATTTGTGAAATATTTGGTACACTTTGATACCAAATAGTTTACTTGCTGTTTACAGTATTCATACCAAATATTATTAGTGTTGGGCCGATATGATTGATATCGGTTCTGGCCGATATCTGATATTGCCTTCCCAACATCGGGCCGATGCCGATACCGATATTTTTGAAAATATTCAGATATGCCTTGTCCTCGTAAAGGCTTGTATATAGGACAGAAAACTTTATATAAGTTACTTCAAGCCCTAAGCGATTATAAACTGTCAATGATCAGCTTAACCCTTATCATGCTAAGCCATATATAACAGTGTTACACACTGCCACTGACCCGTATTGGAAGTATTTACACATTTTAATGAGCTCATTTTGATGGCATGATTTTTGAATGATGCAAGTCTTATTTGTAAA
>JAODAF010087006.1:0-10992 GCA_027574765.1 Molpadia intermedia | reverse complement strand
TGGTCAAAATTAGCATAAATTGAAAAGTAAACAAGTAATCAATGACAATTATTGAATTATTTTCCATAACAACCCCCCTAAAAAAATCTTGTTGAAAGGTACTTGCTTTGGCTACAAAATAAAAGATATAACCTTCCAAATTTGTTTACTCATTATGTTCCGTATAGGACCCCCTTGGTACATAAAGGGATATTGTTACTTTTCACCAGGACATACGGTTATTACGTCTGAACCATATGCTCTGGAAGCTAAACGAATGACGCGGAGCTGACACCGAAGTTCAATAATATGTCATTTTCTAATTATTAAATACCTTAGCCAAATAAGTATTCGATGTCACCGAATAAGCTTTTGTTAATACAGTGGAAACCGATATAAGAAAACCCCTGGTTTGCTGGTTTAAAAGTTTAACGCTCAACGAGGACCCCAATTAAAGACCTCCGAAATGGTACGTGGGAGAATTGAAACCCAAAAACGTTACGTGCACAATTTACTGTACGTTTTCCTCTGTGGTAGATGCATGGCTGCCTTCCAAATAACATCCTTAATACGAGTCACCAAAGTCATTGAACATTTCTGTTGCGACATTGGGCCTATCTTTTTGATTATGATATGTGGCAGATTTGGGATATACCAATTGGTCACAAGACCTGGTGAATTTATAAATTGATGTTTACCTTAGCATGGAACACATTCATGAATAATTTACAAAACATTCATGGGTACAGTTAGGCTAATGGAAGGGGTAGATGGCCGCTAAGTTTTTATTGTTTCTTTGTATCTTTAAAAATCTTTATAATTTTACTTCATCGAGCAAACTATATGGAGAGGTATGATTTTATGCATCAAGCCTTGGGCAAAGAACTGTCTTGCTTGCTAAACTTTACCTGGCAATGCAATTGAACACGCATTAATCTCTGGACAAATTTACCCCAAAGTCAATTCATCTACTGAAGATATCATAGTAATGAGTTGCTATTCTCAACGCCTACAGAATCAGCTCATTTTCTAAGCGAAGTCGGCTCCAGCTAATCGATTGTCACTTGTGTAGTATATATATACCTTTAAAGCTATAGGATGGTTTAAACTTGTCATTATTTATTGGTGCGCCTAGAGAGGGGGTGTAGACTAGGAATGAGGTGAAGATGATATTGTTTATTTTGGGCATTGTCTGTACATGCGTGGTGTCGTGTTCTGTAGTTACACGGTGTCGGGTCATGAAATGATTCATACTGTTAAATACTTATATGGGAAAGTTTAATAATTAATTTTAACAGTGCAAACCGATTAAAGTTGTTTTAATATAAAGCCATATACAGTGCACCTTCACACAGAGTTCGTAGTTATGTAGTAGTAGAATATTGCAAGTCAAGCATAACAATTAGTTTAATGTAAATGATTTAATTGGAACAAGAACCTACAATGCTTCGAGTAGCTACATTAGTTATAAAGTCAGAGTCATTGAACGATGGATACTGTACTTGATACTGATAAATAATTGCCAATATAGTCAAAATAATATCTCATATGACTAATCTACACTACTTGAACCATTAATTTTAGCAGTGTAAACCGAATAAACTTTAAACTAATATTGAGTTGAATAAATACTATAGAAACTGGCTACGGATGATCGATTTCTTCAAAGGCAGTTGCGCGTTACGCAACAGATGCAGATTCGAGTCCTGCTCGTACTCAATTTCCCCCGATATTCAAAAATGTGTTCCCTTGTTCATAAAGGCAAGGTGTCAGTACTTGGGTAGATATATCTCATTAATATAACGACTAAAATCTGCATTTTCATAATATATATATATATACACTAAATAATTATGACAGATTTTGTGCTGGAAACTCTTTAACCTAATAAGTACTCCACTTGATCTCCCTCCCCACATTCAAAGAGGCTCCCTACGCCACTGTTAACAACATTTCCTATTAACAACAGTGAATGCCATAACTTGATTCTGCATTTCTTTGATTTAGATAGATATATAGTTCTACTATCTGGAATGTCTTAACCGTTCTTATGTAACGTGAACAGACTATCCAACTTTTTGAGGTTTAAAGTTTTCCACATTCTTGACTTTACCATGCACGTTCTTTCGGATATAAGGTTTCATTACAACAGCAACAGTATATGTTGATTTTTAGCCATTTAAAAATCTTGACTTCAATGACCATGCGGTATCAGTTTCCCGTGCCAAGTACTACAATTCAGGTCCTATTTTATTCCGTTCCTTAAGTATTAAGTGTCCAAAATATGTAAGTGAATCTTTTCCGTAAAGGTGAATTCCACCTAAGGTTATTGAAAATTCTAATTATGCATTTTGAAGGATATAACCTCAATGTTAATCTTATTTTATAATGTCCTTAACCGAATTCCTTGTCATATAATGGATCTACTCTAAAATAGGCGAATCGCCAAACGGTATTAATATAATTCGTGTATAGATGTTTGTATAGCACATATGTGTTCACAATGCGAATGTAGTATCAACCATTTACTACGTTATAATTAGGCTACGGCTTGTTGTAATATTACCCTAAATATACGCAGAGCATCGGAGCCAAGGGTCAGATATCCGTCACCAGTTTGCAGGTTGCAAGATGGTTCTTCAAAAGTATGTCTGCTTTTCAATAATTTGTTTCTTCAACATAACTTACATAAACTTAGACATTAGATTACAAAATATAGACAAACATGTTTTGTTTTTTTGGAACACCACGGTTCTCATCTGCCTTGTCAACGCCGGGCAATCTTTAGTTGGCCTTCGAATCCATGGTGTATTCTGGGGGCTGGAACCTACGACCCCACCCTTACTATCCGTACATCTATTTATTTATTACTTGACCCATTAAACTCTGCAGAGGATTTATAACATGACGATTGTGATAATTGGTTTTTTTTAAGTCAGCGATAAAATACATCGTGAACGACTCATAAAAAAAAATCGCCCAGGCTACTACTATTGCATCTAATCACAGTATAAGTATAAGTATACAACAATGTATTAAAGGAAGTGTAGCACTCCCCTTAGACTTCTCTGCCAGGACGGTGTTTCTCTGCCAGGACGGTGTTTCTCTGCCAGGACGGTGTTTCTCTGCCAGGACGGTGTTTCTCTACCAGGACGGTGTTTCTCTGCCAGGACGGTGTTTCTCTGCCAGAAATAACGCACCCACCTATAGAAACCCTGCCTACGGGCCTGATTAGAGGATTTGCTGAAAACAAAGTTATGATTGTAGCATGAGTAATTAGAACCAGGCTAAACTAACCAATAGTAACATTCATGAATACCCATAGAAACCAAACATTAACTTATATTAAGCACCTCTATTGTATACTAATAAATAGTCTTGCACATAAAGAATCAATGTATTAATAGAGATTCCAATTGCGTAACATTAATGTATTGGAGGATATGGTATACTTGATTCGCCCATTTGATTCTTCACCTAGAGTCGCCACTATTGACATGGTTGAACGTATTGTCAGGGCCCAACCCCATTTCATAAAATTTGCCAAAATCGCCAAACACGATCCCGGCAAACCAAATATAGAGTTATAACTATAAGGCAGTCTCTGAATCTATCTTGAAAAATCATCCGTGATTTAAAGCTAATCAACCCTTTACGATGTTGAAAAACGAGTATCACAATTCTCGTGTTCTATTTCATTATTTAATTATTTTTGTTAAAACAGTTAAGCAGGTGCGGCCTATTTTCTGGTAAAGTCTACCAGCAGTAATTAATTATCAAGAAAGGTTATATTTTACAATCCGCTTTAACGTCTTTATCAGGTCAAATTAATGAACACGATTAATTCTTGAAAATAAACTAATGTATTTTGAAGTATTGAGAGTTTAATATAATATTAGAAAGTAGGCCTAACCTTAAAATATTACTCGGCCCGGAGATTTATCCAAGGAGCACTCGGGAAATAATCCGTAGCTCTGTATAGCCATTGGGAACAATGTTATATAATATAGGACTGCATTTCAATTATACAATCAATACAGATGGGACCAAAAATAGTTCGGATGTAGGTTCAGACTAACTAGCTGAGTTAGAACTATACACAACCTAGCCTCACACCTTAACTTGTGTGGTTTGTACATTATGTACTATACACACATTTTAAGGTTAGGGTTAGGGTTAGTTAGGGTGTAGCAAAGCGACGTAATTTACGTCACACGGCTCAAGTAGACCAACCTTAAATTGTGTGTAGTACACAATGTACAAACCACACAATTTAAGGTGCGAGGCTGGGTTGCTATACATACATTAATGATAAGCGACGTCATCAAAGTTGGGTTATCCACCCCGTAAAATATATGTAGAGAAATCGTTATAATGCTAGCAAGAGCACGCTAACGAACAGACCTATCTCATATTTCATATATCATATAAGGCCGAACACATGACTAATATATTATTTTGACCCAACAATGCTTTATCTGAAGTGATATTTCCCCATCCCCGGTTTGGCGACACCACACACTGATCACAATGTTATTGAATGCGTGCTTTGTGATTATTGAAATGTTATACTTCTAACTTGCACGGTTGAAATAATTTGGTACCGACAGGCACATAGCCAGACTCCCGAGGAGGGGTGAAAGCGTATATTTCAGGTGACACATGAAACAATATACGCTGGGTATGTGGTGAGTTATGCAACTGAACAGGTGTTCCCTAAATTAATGTGTTAAATATAGTGTCGAATGGGTGTTGTCTACCACATGTAAATGCCTAGTTTATCATGAACGTTCCCTTTAATGTTACATTCAATCCTCCTGGTTTTCACTCAACTTATAGTCGCTCAGCAAAAACAAATCAGGTTTTCTACTATCATCCCAGCCACCATTCGTTAGTTATTATATACGTTACGTGGAACCAGATGTTACCCATAAATAAAGGTAGGGTCATCCAACAAGAATATGGTACAACAAAATAATATAGGTTGAGAATTAATTATTTCAATTTTAGTTTTTATTGTACTTTTAATTTTCTCATTACGATAGTAAATGCACATTGTCACATTTTATTAACTCATTGCAATATAATAAATTTCGTTTTGTTCTACGGTTGAACTATACGGCCCCTTGTTGAGTGGGATTTTACGATTTAATTGCTGCAATGGTGATAATTGATTGTTTTTAAAGGCGATATCGTTTTACGTCCAATTGCGAGTTTCCTCGTTTCAACGTTCTGTTAGGATATTACAGAGAACCATAAACGCTCCAACTCGACAAGTATCTTCTATCAAAATTTAAATTTACGGTGTTTTGGTATAATATAAATGAAAGGCGTAACAATCGGTTATCGTAACTTTTAGAAATCGTATATCTACGTATAAACGTATAAATCCTTTGGGAAACGTATAATTTGTGACATATTGTACAACATAAGTCGCGTAAAACACCATCATGAATACTTGTTTATATATTACTTATATTTATAACTTTTTGGAAAATATATATGTAATATAGGCAAACGAAACTCAATTATCATAACATTTTAAAATGTGTGAAGTAAATATGAAGAAAAGGCAAAATGAGGATCCATCGATGCATTAAGGTATACATGTGTTAAAGCTTCCTCGGCGATTACGCATTGAATGTTATCCATATCGCAGACTACGTTATATCACAATCGCATAATCGTTATATTAGTGCAACAACAGTTGACGATATGAATTACAAAGAAGAAATTATCCAGAATAAACCCGGTGGTCGTTGATCGTAGACTATGGTATATTATTATTTCAAATTAATGGTGACACTGGTGCATTAGCAATAATTTAGAAAGAACAAGAGGAACCAAAATAGACTAGGTATTAGCAGTTCAAAAAGTCTAAAAGTGTATTTAAATTGTGTGGGTTCACCACAATTCTCTTAAATGAAACGATCTTGACGGCTACACAATGTCATCGACAATGGCATATGGTTGTAAAGCATCAACCCTTAAAGTAGAGAAATAGACGAAACCAGTTAGGACACGGTAGTCCAGGTGCATGGTCCGTGATTTAAGACTCGGTAGTCCAGGTGGTCCGCCAGATTAGGACTCGGTAGTCCAGGTGCATGGTCCGTGATTTAAGACTCGGTAGTCCAGGTGGTCTACCAGATTGGACTCGGTAGTCCAGGTGCATGGTCCGTGATTTAATATTGTACTCGGTAGTCCAGGTGGTCCGTGATTTAATATTGAATTTGGAAATTGTATAGATTGTAGATGTATATGTAGTTGATAGTAATTGTATAGATTGTAGTTGTATATGTAGTTAATAGTAATTGAATAGTGTGTAGTTGTATATGTAATTGATATTAATTGTATAGATTGTAGTTGTATATGTAGTTGATATTAATTGTTATAGATTGTAGTTGTATATGTTGTTGATATTAATTGTATAGTGTGTAGTTGTATATGTAGTTGATATTAATTGTATAGATTGTAGTTAACCCTTCGTGTACTAAGCACTTTCGAGGGCGCTCCAACTGGACCGACGGTCGACCAGAAATCTAGAAATAGGATATTAATAACGCGATAACATGGAAGTCCTTCTTGGTCTTCTACTACATTCAGTTTCGAGTTCTCGTGAACACTGTAAGGACGTGTATGTCTTCTGCTCTCCTCCATCGACTGACGGTCGAATTGGTACACGGATGTTTAAACGGCTTCATCAAAATTACAAAACACATTTTAGTTATAGGTCAAACCCAAATAGCTCGAATGGAGCTCTGGACTTCCAATCATGCCCGCAGTTTAAATCGAACAACCCCTGCTTCCTAATAAGATTAAGATTGTTGAACTGTTATAATGAGTTTATCACTGCCTGTACTGAAAGGGGCAATGATTGAATTATTATTGTGTATGCCCACTTTGTTTGTCCAAGGAAGTATATAACCTAATACGACACAAAAACGTAAATGCGAGTATGCAACATCAAGTCATAATGATTAAGAAGTCATTGCAATATTTTAATAAAATATGTGATTTTATATACTCAATTTCCCATATACACCGTAACACCGACATATTCTGAAGTGATAAATAATTACATCATTATATTTTCAAATTTAAAATATTTAGTTCCGAACATTGCATCACGAGATAACAATATTTTCAACCTCAAGTACTTTGTTTTGCAGTGAGAGTAACTTAAGACTATCATTTCATTAACAGTTATTATCTCTTTTAAGTCTTTGACCGAGTTTTGCAATTCAACTCATCTTCTTGTTAATGTGACATTTGTATTTCAATATATCTCAGTATCTCTAGATTATTTTTCAACACGATATGTACAAATAATAAATTAAGCAGTTTGTTATCATGGTTTTGTTTCGGGGCTTGCAGAAGTAGCATAAGGTACATGATCGCTGAAGAGACTGACTTTCAAATTACATAAAAATTATTGTGATCGTTGTGTTGTTAGAATGGAGCAAATTTAGGACGGTAAGCCTAAATCAAACAATTTAGTCAATAAATAACTAAAATGATTAATATCATATTTAGTCCTTCTGGTTTGCTGGTTATTTTCTGTATCCCAGAAACACATAGATTTATGGTCAGCAAACAACCACGAAAACTCAATTAGATTGGAATTTGATTGAAATGAAAGTGTTGAAAGTGATCTCAAAGAAGGGTTATCATTTGACCGTTTTCATGACTAACTTGCCCGAAATTGGCCGTATTTTATTGCTTTTGATGTTTAACCGAATTTAGGCAAATGTTGTCGTAATGTGATCATTATTTAACTATCAGCCATAATATATATATATATAAACAGCTCAAGCTTGTAGTTTTAATTATTCAGGAGAATAACAATAAATTGCATTAAAAGTCTTGCCTCAATATCAATTTCCAACATGTCTTCAACTGCTACGTATATCAAATGTCGTCATAAGTAGACATCATTTTGATATATTTAGTTGTGAAAACATTAATTTGGCCGAATTCTGAGGAACGTTTGGAGATCCAACAAAGAGTTGTGATAGAAAAAAAAAACATTTGCTTTTGCCGTTTGTGTTTGTATGAGCTCTAACCAATACAACATGCAGTAAAAACTCCAGTACAAAACTCCCGTGTTTTAAAATATTAAGATTCGAATAACAGTATTATTCTAGAGACGAAGAGTTCGCCTTCATTAGCCCAGAATGTTATTAGCCGGATTTATATCCCACGACTGTTTCTTTTGTATTGTTTTGTGTGTGACATTTCATACCAAAGTACACCGATTTGATTAAGTTGCCGTAGGCCATCATGATCAAAGCTTAGAACATTTGATTCATGTCATGGAATTTTGTTTGTCAAAATGAGTTTGCTTTCATCAGTCCCAATAGACTAGGATGGGCGGAAGTTACCGATAAACGTGATTATATATGATGACAGCAGATAAATGAATTGATGGATTATCTCAAGCGTCCGTCTTCTTGTTGTCAACTTTAGGAACCTTAATTGAAAGAATATTAAGAGGTTTACTTGTGAATAATTAAAACAAGATATGTATAGTGGTTCAAATAGACTGCATAATACACACATGCCCGACAAGGGGAAGTTTCCACGTTAAAGACCCGCTTAAGCTTCGCCACGGCTCGATGTGAAATATGGCATAACAGTCGACGCGATCAGACATAACGAGAGGCGGCTTGTAAAATGTTTTCTTTTAGCTCCAATAACATATAATTCCTTTTTAAGACATGATTTGTAATGTGAACAAAAAATACGGTATCACGTTAATTGTTAACGGACTCTCGGAAATCACTGCAGATTGCAGCCCATTACATTGGCCATAATCACACGTTCACTCATAACACTAAACAACTAGAGCTACTTTGCCAGAGAGCGTGAAACTTTGGGAGTTCTTTGCGTGAATTCGAAACGTATACTTTAGAGATGCAAAGTAAAATAAATTATCTTGCGGTATTCCTCTGAATGGCAGACATTAGGTTAATGGTGTGGTAATAATTTGTACCGATTATGCCGCGACCCATTATTGTGTTGAGTTTACGTTTATACCTGGCCCTAACTTTTACAATGTGTACCGTCTGTTTTCTACATAGGGGAAACTCTTCACGTCTTCACGAATGGTTTAGCAATCTTAAAAAATTAGATTGCTAGCAATAAAAGCCATATGCCAATTTATATCATTTGTGCTAATATTCATGTCATAACATCCCATAGCTTGGTATGCTGGCTAATTATCTTAGCCAACGTCAAATATGGTAATTTTAAAACAAGGATTCCACTTGTACAACATATAGCCTATGGGCATTCATCGTCAATTTATACTTCTAACAAAACTAATTGTCCTCATAGAAAATTAAACGATCTAATGCCTGGTGATTAAATGGTCAGGATAATACAGACTGTGGAGTTTACACATACAAACACAAAGCGATTCTCTTATAACAAAATACTAATAACAGTTACATATATGAGCTGGTAAATATTTGACGGTTCCTATCAAATAAAATATAAAATCCCAACACAATCATTGTCTTATGCATAGCGTAATCATGTTTTTAACTTTACTTTTCTATTTTATCGTAATATAGTTTTCAGCCATATACTGTACATGTTGCACAAACATAATAAATTTTGAAACGTTATGGAGACCGGGATTTTTGGTACATCGATAGTAACCTATCTTAACATCCCATGAAAATATAAAGCGATAAAGTTTCGGCGCCAGGATTTCGAAAGCATTATAGTTATCATCAGATGCGGCTACTAAGCACAAACAGGAAATTTAAAGAAATGTAGTCTGGATAATAGATTTTCAAATGGTCTTGAAGTGAATTCGGTACAAATATTCGGTTCACAAGGCTAACCGATCGTTAACATTGAACAGACCTATGTAATAGTTCGATATCTGTCTCGGCACTGGTCGGTTTGTGACGTCACTGTTAGGAATGTTGTAGATCTCGTTGATGCCGTTTGTGTACTTTTCCTATTACGAGAAGCAATATACCAAATTAGTTTCCAACAGTTACTATGGTAACGTGTGAATGGTATAATGTCTGTATGCAGGTATGTTTTTGTTGTGGTGAGTTAAGAAAACAATGGTTTAGCAGCTCATTAGAGACGAGTTACCTATACGATAAACGAAGGCACAACTTGCAAATGACGTTCTTGACCTGATACTATGGACGTTTGGAGCCATATTTACATGTTGAGGACACAGGCAATAATTTGCTGTCAGAACTAGACAAGCTGTAACTACCATCCTCTTCGGGAATGCAATGTGTTCCAGTGTATGAGCAATACTATGTGCGTGTTGGGTTTCGTTATAACGGACCATGGCGCACTGTGTATTAATGTTTGCATGAAAGCATTTTTAATGATCATTTCCGTTACGATTGAATCAGTATTATGAGCGAGCTATATGTAGAGCGAGTGATTGTGTTCGAACTTTCTAAGTAGAACAATTGAATATATAACGCGTTTAATTAAATCTAGCTCGTCAAAAAACCAATCGGTTGGCATATTTTTAAGTGTAGTTAAATATTCACGGATAAATAATATAAATCGTCATTTAATTTAATAATCTTTTATATTCCATTATATTATTTTAATTTGTGGTCTTTAATTTAAGCCAAAGGCGATTCTTTCACTTAAAAAGACGACGTTCGTGTTAGCATGCAAGGTTAGAACGTCCTATTTTAGATAAGTGTCATTTGTTGGTCGGTTTTATAGTTCTCCGTATTACTCTAAACAATCATGTTTCTTTTATTTATTATATCACGGAGCTATGTGTAATAGTTCCATGATTGTATGCTGAGAGAATAGTAGGGTAACTGAAGGGAAAATGGACCCATTAAGGACATTTTCAGTAATTATTTTTTATAGATAGTGGCCTGGACGAAATTCTCTTGGCCATGTCTAGTTTACATCATTGTTAATCAAGTTCTGGTTTTGGTTGGTTCGCTGAAATTACGGTTTGACATACACAGGGGGGTAAAGGTCAAGGGTCATATGGGTCCATTTTACCTG
>JAODAF010086896.1:0-10994 GCA_027574765.1 Molpadia intermedia | reverse complement strand
GATCTGGTCATTCTTCTCGGTGAGCAAACTAACGTTGTTAGCTTTGCTCTTCTAAGCTTCGCTTTTGAGTGTTTTCTCTGCCCTAACTGAAGCTGTAGACAAGTCTTTTCAACATACATTACATTCTTACTACTCACCACACACATTACATTGTTAGTGCCTGCAAAAAAAAAACTTGGTGAGATCCTAAGTAATTCCACTAATAAATCCACAAAGCCCCTTAAGATAACTTGGATTAGTCCTAGAAGATTATTTACACAACAAAATATCCGTTATTAGGGGCATTAAACACAGCCCTACGCAATGGAACATTTCTTTGCCATTTTAGTCCCTAAATCCAAGCCATGTAATAAATCATAAATACATGGCATGAACAAAGTTACTAACACATAAGAACCAGTAGCTTGAGGATGAAGATATTTACACCATAAAACAAAAAGTATAGTGTATGTTGACATATGTAGGTGTACTATGGCATGCAACAATACTTATTGTGCTGTTATAAGGTACTGTCTTGAAATTGCTATTTGTGGTGCAAAGGAATGCAACTTCTTTTTCTGGTGAAGCCGAATTCACTGATTGTGACAGAGAGCGGGAGACTAGTATGGTCAATAGCGCTGTTCTAACGAAAAGTGTTTACACAATTTTTTCAAGAAAGACAATCCTGCAATTTATCACAACATTATATTATCCTTATGCGCACCACAAACTGTTTGGAATTGTCTGGTGTAAACACTGGGCCTTTTCAATTTTGATCATGGGGAGAGACATTTTATCGGCACAGAAAGAGTATATTTGTATATCATATAGTCAATACACTCAACATCAAAAACATACCCACTGTGTTCAGTGGATCCAGTTGTAGTTGACTCTGAATTGCTTGCAGACAATCAACTTTGTGTCTTTGTCCGAGGGAAAATCTAAACAAAATTCAGCCCTGGTGTGGGCATGGTTAAGCATTACTTACCAATGACAGAAACAAATGAAATTCATGCCATCGGTTGCAAATACAATACTAGAAAACAAAGCAATGATATTTCTGTATTGTTTCATTCAGATCACCAAATCCTCAAAAGGTTTTACAGCAAGTATTTACGTTGCCAGGAGAAACACAGCTCCACATTTACAATGAGCTTCAAAAGACGTTGATCAACGATGGTTTCTTAGAGCCGCCTCTTCTGGAACCTTGAAGTGGTTTAAATAGACGTTCCCCACTCTTCTCGTTGCCATGGTAATGGATGCATCATAAGTTCATGCTGTGTGTTACGGTAAATTGGAGACAGTAGTTTGGGCAATGAATTCAAACTCGTTGAGTGATGTGAAAAAATCCCTTTTTATTGTTTGAACATATTTCTTGGGGTTGACTTACAAAGTATTCCTCTTCATAATACCAGTTTGTACTTTATGTGTTACATTATGTGGTCACAGGGCACTGGTGTGGTTGCTAGATTACCCTGATATCATCTAACCAAATTTGATATATAATCAGCTAAATCATACATGAGCATATAATGCTGATATGTACTTGAGGTTGGCTATGTTATTGGCCCATTGTAAGTCAGATACTGAGTCATTTACTAGGTCAGTTTTGGGGTCCTTGGTCCCTGTTTAAGTTACTTGAGACTGGGTCTTGACTTGCTCCCCTCCATAGTGTTGCATATCGTGTTTATTGCTATCATTCGTCAACAGGTCACTACAAGTGTGGAAGCCAGATTAACCCTTGGAACTTCCAGCCAAATGTGGTCATATATTCAGCCACATGGATAAAACTAGCGACAAATATATGAGTTTTGATCTACTTAAAGATTGTTTTTTATATTGATTTTATTTGTAGGTTTTACATACAAAGTTGGTGACTAAAACGGCATTCTAATTCTAAGGTGTGCTATTGGGTTAAATTCTTGGTCAGGTGATAAACAGTGACCTCAAAGTGGGAAGGGTAGCTGCCATTCTACATGGGACGGGATAATTATACCTGACTTTTGGCTGACCTCACTGGAGCATAGCATTATCAGTCACCATGGACTGAGATCATTTTTCCGGCATACATGGACAGGGCTTTGAGATAGAATGGAAATGAAGAACTTGTGTAATACAGCCAACATGTGTGCGTGTTTAAGCTACTGGTATTTATAAGTTAGGTTATGCTAGTGGTATGAACATGGATGTTGTTACAATTTTACAGAATGAACATACAAAGATACACTTAACTTGGTATGATGGTGTTACGACAGGTCATAACAGTTATCTCATGGGTTGAAACTTAATAATGGCATTTTAACATTAAATGCTAAGAATATGTTTGGTGCAAGAAATAATTCTATAAATTTTGGAGATTAGAGCTGGAAAATATTTTTTTGTTGTGGGATGTGGGTGGGAGTGGGGAGGGGGGTGAAAGTGCATGGTTCTTGATTTCAGGAATCATGAATGGGTCTCCAAGTAATATTTGTATATATATCCTGTGTATAATGTTATAATTATTATGGTATTATATAAAACTAATCAGATTTCATTAAAGTGCAAGGTTGAGTTGGTTTAAGGTTGTTGTGATGCTAGGATCTCGAGAAAAGCTTTGAGGTACAGTATGGCCGTTGATACTCACGGACTACACCATATCTTACACCGGAGCTTTAACCCTTCATGTACCACGCCATATCTACAGTGCAACACGTCTTTACTTGTTGACACGGAGCTCGTCACTGTGCTGAACTATTACATAACCCCGGAATGTGCCCACAGAGGGCTAATGTACCGCCCTCAGTCGCCCTGTGACGACCCCATTGGTAGTTGAAGGGTTAAACCACTAACAGCATAAGTTGTGTTGTCTGCAACAGTGGGCATGGCAACCATAGAAGAGGACATTTTAAAGTGAGAGAAATTATCAAAGAAAAGAGAAAACATTGAATAATTTGGATATCAAGTGTTCAACTGTAAGAGAAACATTCTGCAATATATGTTTATAGCCTAACACATAATGTGTATGGCAAATTAAAGCTTAAGCAATATACTTATGTTTTTGTTTGGCGTATGTGGAATAATGACATTATGTACAGCTATCTTATGTGTCTCTTAATCTCTGTAAAATCAACAAGTAGATTGAAACTATGGCAACCAGTCACTGAAAAGTTGCCTCGTCAGGTTGGTCAGAGATCACAGGGAAGTGATCCAGGCTGAGGCATTTGTGTCAAGTTACTGGTATGGGTCTTAATAGTCTTAACATCTGCTTGTCTATTCTTAGCTGTTAAAATTGTGTAAAATATCTGAGGCATTTATTCCCTAGAGATGGTCATTTCGAGAAAATCATATCTGGTGGATTTTGCCCTCTGAACCCCACCAGGGGCCCTGTGTTGGCCATTTGACTGCATGTGTATAATCATGCTTTGAAACAACCAAGTTATGTATAATATGTAGTAAAAAGTTGGGGGCAAGTTGCTCTTACAGTGTCTGTAATTGGACTAGTAATATCACAGTTGGTAACCAGGATATTCCAGTTTGCTACTGGTTCAATTTGGAAAATGGAAAACACGTTCCAACTGGTACCAATTGAAACCGGTTTATTTCAGTTGCAAACTGGTTACATATCTCCTTGTTGACCATTTTATCCCAACTTAAACCGGTTTAAGCCAGTTCATTCCAGTTGAAGCCAGTTTAGATCAGTTTATTCTAGTTGAAACCAGTTTATACAAGTTGTTACTAGTCGCTAGGGGAAATACCAGATACTATTAAAAAACAAATTTATGCTGTGTATTGCTTGGAAGCTACAAATGTCTTAAAATTCCTCCTCAAGGTGGATTTGAAAATAGTTATGTTTATAGTTACATGTAAACACATGTTTTAGTGACCATTAATACAATAAACAACATAAGATTGGACTTGCACTTAGGCAAACACAAAGTAAGAGGATAGGCTAAGTGAACATGATCGTTGGTTTTATGGACTGTGAGTAAATAAAACGTGTGAGCAGGCAGTCTAACTAAGGGAACACAGGGCCTCGTGTTATTGAACATATATAGCGGCACATGATCTAATATTTTAATCATTTTGCAGCATAATTTTGAAAGTACATTTACATGTAACACCTATAGTATTTTCAGCCATATCTTGGTATATTTCAGTTTCTGATTTTGCCATACTAGTTTAGTTGAGATGGTACCTAAACCTTGATATGTTACCTTTAACAGAGTTTGCTGGCCAGTCTGTGCATACTATCCTATGTATTAATTGTTATGAATTAATAACTCATTGCTAGAGCAGTTTAGACATTATCATATATTTTAAATAGATGTGTTAATTGTTTATTTGTGATTAATTGGTGATTTGGCTAAATTGTGTTAAATGTGAAACAGTATTAGAATTGAGATTGTGGTGACTGCAAGTGCCCAGTGTCTTGAGTCTCATTTCCAAATACTCAATCACTGAGTCACTGTGACATTCCCCAAAAGACTCAATTCAGGCCACCAGCTAATCCACAAAGATCTAGATTCAAGTATAAGGACTCTGGAGTTATTCTCTGCTATTAATATGGCTCTTAAACTTTATCTGCATTATATATATTTCATTCTTTGAATCCTTTATATCATATTTGGGCCCAAGTGATAACCTTGCCTAGTGGTGTCTTGGAGCCACCATGTAGAAGGATAATGTAGTGCTAGTTGAATATCAAATGACCCAGTGTTGGGATTCTACTTCTACCCTGCAAATTACAGCTAAAGTATGTTGTTTTTAATACAACATTATGCACATTTGAGGAAGGGAAGTCTTGATTGAGGCTATAATGTTCCTATGCAGGCTGTTGGGTCTCAAATCTCAGCTCAAGTTTAATAATGCAAATTCCTCTGCTATTAACAGTTGCCACTGTTGCCCCTGTATTGTATATATCTTACACAGTTTATCACCTTTAAGGCCCCAGAAATCCCCACCAAAATGAAGCACCTTGTATCGCCGTTACTAATAGTTTGACAACCTTCCTTTCTTTATTCTGGTGCCATAGGCTCAATAACCTATGCAATCATGATGACGTGTATGTGTGGCACTGTAAACATGATATCTCAATGTAATACGTAGCATGTAGATGCCCCATGATGTGTAGATGTGCTATATTGTTTTTGTTGCACATCTCATGAATGTTTTAATAAATGGGCAGGCATAATATAAATTTCTTGATGACATTGATCACTTTGCAATGATTAGTCCACATATTTTCATACATGGGGTGGTGACGGTTAGTTGATGTTAGGCATATACCCATGGTATAAATATTTTCTATCTCAATAACTTTTACAAGTGGGCGTCGCTGATGCCTTTACCACATACAAGTTTGTAAACATGGAATCTCAAAAATGTTGAATCAACTTAAACTTAGCAGGTAGATGCCCCATGATGTAAAAATTGGTTTCGTCACCTACTCCTCACACAATTAAAAGCTATGTATTATAATATGTCTTGAGATATGTCATCATACATGATAACTTAGGTTAGGGTGGCGAGATAGGAAGATTTGTTTTAAGTTTTATGTCTGGAGACATCTCTATCATGCATGATATATTAATGAGTGGGCCGGGTATCCTGTAAAAGTTTATAATCATACATAACTTTGCAATGGTGTGTCTGGATATCTTCATATTTGGGTGTGGTGATGTTTATACGTAATGTAAATATAAACATTTTTTCATCTTTTTAAGATAAATGATGGCTGGGGCTAAGTTTAATTATTTCTAGTGTTCTGAGAATTTCATTTAACTGTTTTGTTAATTTCTTGTTTAAAAATGATTATCAACATAGTTAGTGTTGACACTTTAGGTATTGGAACCTCAGCACTTTTTGGTTCTCTGGTTACCAGTTATTTATAGTTGTGTATTTATGCCCTCAATGTGTTCATACTTTTTGAGTTGAACCCAATTGAACAAATGTCTGAAATATCTGATCTGTTTAAATTAACATTATTATGTTGTTTTTTTTATTTTGAGTTTTATATTTGGATTTGAAAATTTCTTTGTATTGATTATTTATATTTCACAATATTTCTATGTTGCTGAATTGAAAGGTTTATTTTAATGTTAGCTTCAAAATACTTCACTGAAATTGTTTATTGATAATCTGATTACACAAGCTCTTATGCAGCAAAATTATTTTTCTACCCCAATCTTTGGGGGTTTTGATGAATCTATCCCCCAAGACCCCACTGCACCCCTCCATCGCTATGCCACTAGCCTGTTGAATTGACTTTCAGTTTACCCTTTTGTCTTTAGTCGCATTTGGGCCTTCACATTGTTATAATTAATTTATTAATTCTTGATCAATTCATTGACATTACCTTTGTAATGTTTGCAGTAGCCATTTTGTATCGTATGATTCGTTGTTAACTTTATTCAGACAGGGTTCGTACGCGGCATGGAAAACCTGGAAAGTCATGGAATTTTACTTTTGCATTTTCCAGGCCTTGAAAATCATGGAAAAGAGCAAAAAGTCATGGAAAGTCATGGATTTTTTTTTTTTTAAATATCGGCTCGGCATTATCGGCAATGATGCTCCAAAAAGTCATGGAAAGTCATGGAATTATGGAGGAAAAAAGTGTAAAAGTCATGGAAAGTCATTAAATTATGGAGGGAAAAAAGTGTACGAACCCAATTGACATGGAGATGAGGCATGACCTTGTTTGGTGATTGGCATGGGTGGGCAGGGTCATGGATGGACATATACATGGTCATTGATGGTCATGATCATGGATGGGCATGTTCATGGATGAACAGAGTCATGGTTTTGGATGTGGCTTGATCTTGAATGGAGATGGGCATGATGTATATGTACATTCATGGGCCTGGATGGTCATAGAGGACTTGGATGGGCATGGATAGACAGAGTCATGGTTTTGAAAGTGTGCTTTGCATTGGCCATTGTGGAATCGCAGGAAGTCGATGGAGAGATGAAAGGCTTTACGAGCATGGGAAAACTCGACTGATATTTAATTTTGCTACAAACAAGCAACCTTTAAGGCGCATTCCGAGCTAGGCTAAAGGAACACTGATAATAGCATAGGGGTTAAAACCGAGGCTAGGGAACTATTACATGACAGTAACTCATCATATATTTTGTCTGTCTTTTGTCAGGGTTGCAGAATGGGGGCAGAGGCGGTATTAGCTCTGACTGAAGCCACAGAGGACTCTCCGGCCTGTGTGGTCTCTCTGGCTGGTAACTCTGCTGTCAGACTACCACTGATGGAGTGCGTTCAAAAGGTAAATATTATACCCAGCATGCATTGCAGTAGCCTTGAAATCATGGTAAGATGTTAATCTTACTTTTTTTAGAATTTTATATTTTTAAAAGTTCAAATGCCCATTAAATGGTTTAGATATTTAAGGTTTTCAGATTACTGTAGTGTTAACAATACTTTAGTGTTAAGATTACTGTAGCCTTGATTTCATGATGAGATGTTAATCGTAATTTTTGATCAAATAAACAAACAAGTTTTATATAAATTTAGACCTGCATTTAGACCTGTAGATAAACAATCTTATTGATGTTTTCCTGACTGTTTTTGTAAATAGTTATGAACCAAAAACTTCCTCTGCTTTGGTTTAAACCGAAGGCTTGTATGTCCTAACGTTTCTAGTACTATGTCCTTTCCTTAATCCTGATATGATTAATTTTTCTCTACAGACGCAAGAAGTTGCAAAAGCTCTAAAAGAAAAGGCATTTGAAAGGGCTGCTGAATGCAGAGGAAGGTGAGTCTTCAGATCGGGACCCAGCGTGATCAGGGCCCAGCATGATCAGGGCCCAGCGTGATCAGGACCCAGTGTAATCAGATTAACAATCCAGCATTGGACATGCACTCACATTAACACATTGGTTGTAAAATGTAAATGGGAAAAAAAGGAATAAATATTTGAAATGATACTGGAGGAAACCTAATGGTGCTTCCGGTAGAACTACAGTAGCCAAATCAGAAATAATTCTGTTACTCCAGGGACTTCAACAATAATTCCTTGGTCCAATTAGCACTATACTTGAACGTTACTCATTCTCTTAGCCACTAGAAGCCATAATTACATTTACAATCAGCTCTGGGGTTGTGTCTTCCAACTCCATAATGGGAAACAAGAACTGACAGACTTGGATTGGAAATCTGATCTCTAAGGACTAACCCGTAGACCATTTTCAAAAAAATCAAAATGAAGAATATAACTTACTGTTATTTTGCAGTCCGATAAGTTCAATGTTGATAAGTTGTTGAAACTTTTGAAGTACAAACACCCTCTGTCAGATATGGCTCTGTTTCCTTTATAAATAGAAATAAAAAATCACGACTCAATGACAGATCAAAGTTTTGAAGAGAAACAAAAGTATTATAATGAATTGGAGCCGATATATATGCTAACCACACAAGGTTTAACCCTTCAACTACCAAGGAGGTCGTATATGGTACATATCGTCACAGGGCAACTGAGGGCACTATTCCACTAAAAACCAGACGAGTCCAGGGTTATGTAATAGTTTCACGCTCGGGCAACGAGGGTACATGCTCGAAAAAGCCGGTAAGTAGCACAGTGACGAGCTCCGCGTCAACAAGTAAAGACGTGTTGCACTGTAGATATGGCGCGGTACATGAAGGGTTAAGCTTTAATTAGTTGTCACACAGAAAAGTATTGAAAATAAGATAAAAGTATATCAAGTAAACTTCTCAGGGTTGGTTAGATCCGTATTCCCACCAAAGTGTGCCAGGAAAATCTGAGCCAAAAAATAAATGGTAATAAAACTAATAATCCAAACAAGTTAGTGATGCTAGTGAGCTATAAACTTTTGTAAGTCGCAGAATGAATAAAGATGATAGACTCGGGTCACAAGTCATGTTTGTGACATATACCTACTGGGTGAATATGACCACTTTTCCTTCCAAGTAAAGGGCTAGTCATGAAGCGCTGTAAATTCAAGTTGATAGTAGGCTACATGTTTGGTGCATACTAGTATATAGCAAGCTGGGCAAGACCAAATTCCCCTGGAGATGGTTGGTCGGGTTATATGGAAAATATGGGGCAAAATAGGATAAATCAAAAAGCCTCATTTATGAGAACTTGTGAGGCTTTAACCCTAACCCTAATGAAAACTTACTTACCTTTGAGATGATATCTGGTACATAGTGGCACATAAGTGTACCCCCAAAAAAGCCCCCCTCCCCCCTCATTGATCCTCAATAATACAATATATCAACAATATATATAAACATAGTACAACCATACAAATTAACAATGCAAGAAAATGGATGAACGTATGAATGAATTGTGGTGTTATGCAAGGTGAAGTTTCAGTGCCAGCCTTCTGCCTTGATAAAAATAAACCCTTTGTATTACCAATATATCACCTGCAAAAAAAATGGGGCCTTGAACAACTTTATTGCCCACAAACTGCCCTGTCTGCCCTTCAAAAAATAAAACATTTGCATTTGTTACAATGCAATATTTAAATTATTATTATGGAAGATTGGGGAGGCACACTGGATCACATAACTAGTGCATAATAACAGAGGATAGGTATTTCTGTTTGCTGCCCTCACTAATAATAATTAATGAGATCATGTCGTGCACCATATCAAGTTGTGCCTACTGCCATTATATATACCATTGCACCAAAATATAAAGCAAATAAACCATATAGGGTGAAAGATTTTAACTTTGTAATATTTTTACGTTAAGCCCTGCCCACTTATTAATACTCATGAGAGCTGCACCAAAACCAATAGGGGTCATCTACTGTTCATGAACATCATACATACCCTTATTACCCAGTATGACACCCATCTAACATTCCCATCTTGAGATGTATAGCATATTCCTTCAGGGGTAATAAAACATTTTGGGGACTAGATTATTGGCAGGTCAATAATGTGATCAAGCTTTAAGGCCAAATAAAAAAAAGGAGTTTCTCGTCCCCGCCCACATGCTTTTTTTACCGCCGCATCCATTTAAAAAAAATATTTTTAATACCCATTTTTTTATCCTTTTTTTTTAATTTCAACTTTTTATATATATACTTTTTTTAACAAAAAAAATCATTCTGGTCGTGCAAATCATCTCCGCCGATTATTGCGGTGCATTTGCATTGGGTATGTCCAACAAACAAAAAAAGAAGCCCCTCCTGCTCTATTTTCCTGAAAAGTTAGGACGAGAAACTATTTTTTTTTTACTTGGCCTAAGAAGCTATTATCTAGTGTTGATTCAGTAAAATAAAATGGCATCCCATGGGCATTTACATGTAGGTGGCTTCCACAATTTTGCAGATTTTTAATGGCACCATCACGGCATGATTAAGCCTGGACCATGTTAATGAAGACATGATTCATAATTTGGGCCCTTGCTTATGGCTTACCTGACAGGCTTAAGTAGTTCAGATTCTTAAGACCTTTTCCCAACACTCTGGTACATGCGGTCAGTCGCTGAACTCCAGTATCCGTCAAACAGTTACTCGCTAAAGCAAGCACCTCCAAGCTATGACATAAAACATCTTTGTGATTAACATCAATTGGTAAAGTAAATACAAATATAGATATTTCCATTATGGTTCATTAATGCATGATTCAGTGAATTATTATTATGCAGCTTATTACTAACAGGAATTGTAAAATAGTCATGACTAGTATGCTCTACTACTGATCATTATTGGAGAATCAAAGGAAAGGTTATCTACAAATACACATGTTAGACTGTATACGGATGTTAGAGTGTGTGCCCCATACCAATGAAAACCACCCAGACTTTCATTATGAATTCCTCAAAACTTGACAAAATGACCGATATTGAACCCCAAAATTGAACTGTATACCTTGACCTGACATATGCATGAGATATAGATGCATGTACACTAAAGTACACTAAATATGGCTTGGCTTTTCCCCCTGGACCCCTTGACGTCACCCTTAATGGCTTCGTGCTATGCGCTCGCATTGGCGCCTTAGGGGCCAATGTCTGGGACTCTGGGAGAGTAAAGATAGTAGTCAGTAAGTG